>KE504234.1:0-85282 GCA_000344655.2 Fomitopsis schrenkii | reverse complement strand
GCGCGAACGTGGACCCCGCTCGCTGTGTCGGTCTACGCGCTGGATATGAGGCGTACGAGGCCTATGCCCACAGCCACACCCGCATGGATTATAGTTGCAGGCTCGTTTCAGGCTCGCTGGGTAACACAGTCTGTTCGGGCAGAGCATGCATTAATGGACCTGATTGGCACGACTGGCGTACTGTAGTCATTACATGCTGTGGCCGGGCACCGCGGCAATATCTGGGTAGGACGGATCCCCAGGGATGGGAACGTCGTGAAGTTGGAAGTTAGGCTTGCGTGGATAGTACGCGTAGCACATGCGATCCTCCGTTGATCCTGACACCTCATGCAGGATGCGCCCCCCAGAAAATGCGGCGAATGTCCCTCCTGCATACGCCAGACGAGCGCCGAGCTGGTGCAGGGTGAGCGTGGTGGATGGGTCGCCGCCGAGCGTGATGAGTAGATCCGGAATGGTTGCGACGGAGTACCGATCGTAGTGGGGAATGCTGAGTCGGTTTGCTACGATGGCAGCTGCGCTGTAGGGATTCCCCCATGATTTGATATATGGAAGGGACTCCTTGTAGCAAAGCATTTGGCGATGTACGGCCATGCCCGCCGCTAGGAACTGTGGGTGTATAATGGAGGTTATTGCCGTGACTATCAGGTGTGGGACCTCGTGCTGCTTTAGCCAATGAAGGCCATCAACCGCTCGGTGGCGCAGGTGGGCTGAAGGTCTCGGTATCTGTCCTCGGGTCTGAAACACACTGTAAGCATTGGATTGAGCAGGGTATATACGAGGGAAAAGCGTACGGCGTGGCCAAGGGGATACCAGCATGGTGAGAGGCTGATTGTCCCCCTTTCAAACCGACTGTCCGCATGATCTTCACTGTAGTTTTGGGGATCATTTCTCCAGGAGCACTTCCCCTTCATGCCCTCCAACGCAAGCACAGGATTCAAGGTGTCCCCCTGTGCGAGCATAATTTTCTGAGAGTGTGAGCGTGCTTTGAGTCGCAAAATACGCATGAGATCGAATACCTGTACACCTGCAGGCACGCCCCCAGGGCAATACCATGCTACGATGAGCCCGTTCGTGTCGCGATATACGGCTGGCGCACTTCCATCCTCCGGGGGCGGAGCAGGCGGATGTGCCGCAAGCTCTGCGGCAGTAAATGGAATATCCACTACAATCCGGGGATTCAGTATCGAGCTGTGCAACATTGACTAGTGAATATTACCAGGATTCATGTATGCTCGCGCCATTATTTTGGCAATGTGGAGAGCATACGCAACAAGCTCCGCTGGTATTGGGCTCCATATGAGCTGCGGGATGGCAATGCCCTCCATTGGAATGCCGTCCTTGAGTGCGGCAACATATGAGCGGAACGCAATGCGTGTGAAGCTGATGAACGTCGTTTTGTCAGCTTCAGTGAGACCCATGATGGAGTGTAAGTGGGCAGCAACGCGGGGGAGTGCGGGGACGTGCGAAGACGACGATATCCGATGTGCCAATATATCCCAAAGCTTCAATCAAAGATGGTATTCTCATCAGAACGGTACATAGTTCGGCTAGGCACATCAGCAATGCTCTGATACATGCCATGCGGCCGCACTGCCACCTAATAGTCATACCAAGCTGGTGTCCAACCAGCATATGTCCAACCAGCATACTATGCCTGATACACCCTCGCTGAAATCACATACACTTCACAACACTGAGGGGTGGTTCATTCACACACCCCCACGCCGAGCGTGCGCCACGTTCGCGCCCCCACGCCGAGCGTGCGCCACAATCGCGCCCCCACGCCGAGCGGAAGCCACGTTCGCGCCCCCACGCCGAGCCAGCAGTGCGTTTCGAACGCACCGGCCGGGGTGTGTAAATCTACACGCCCGGCCGGTACGCTGGGTACGTACCCCCAGCAGTGCGCTTTCAACGCACCGGCCGGGGTGCGTGGATTGGCACGCCCGACCGGTACGCTGGGTACGTACTCCCAGCATTGCATTTCAAACGCATGTTGAACTTCTACCTAATCAGGCGTTATCTAATCAGGCTTGCCTGATATGTACTACTTGTGTTCTGCAACGCTACGTACCGTACTGTACGCTTACTTTCCTTTTTCGCTCTTGTCTTATCTGCAGGACTCGTTATCTCTCGTCCTGATCTCAGTAGATTAGATTACGGACTCACTTCGGACTTCCGGACTTAGTCGGACCTCCGGTCCCTTCGGACCTCCGCTCCTTTGGCATGTGATATCACCGGTAACCCGGAGTTCCGGTTCCCGTCTTACTAACGCTTACTCATGTCGCTTACGGTAATGACTCAGCATGACTCGACCATCAGGTGATACGCTTACTGTACTATCACATGATGGCTCTCACACATGTATATATACTGGGCTTGGACGCCCTCTAATGTATCGTTCCTTCCTGCTATCTCCCGTGTGCCTAACGGGTCCCTCCCTCTAGCAGCCTCCCTCAGGTTCGTTCACCGCCTTCACGCCACTCCCCCATCACTCCTTTCAACAACGCACTGGCCGGGGTGTGTAAATCTACACGCCCGGCCGGTACGCTGGGTATGTACCCCCAACAGCTCGATTCAAACGCACCGGCCGGGCGTGCCAATCCACGCACCCCGGCCGGTGCGTTAGGTACGTGCGCAGGTGGCCCGTTGCGAACGTACCGGCCGGGGTGTGCTGGTCCTTGCGTCCGGCCGGTGCGATGGGTACGTGCACCCTTCCTGTCGTTTCCAACGCAGTGACCGGGGCGTATATTTCTGCACCCCGGCCGGTACGTCCATTACGTGCACCCTCCACTGTGTGGCTATCGCACCGGCTGGTTCATCACGACAAGCACCTCCGGCCGGTGCGTTTGAAACAGGCGTAGTGCACAGTCTGCCGGCACGTTACAAACGTGTGATAAACCCATCGTTCCACACGTCCCGACCGCTTGAACGGCCGGCGCCGGCTATTCCGTCCCCAGCACGGTTTCTCACAACGATTCCGACGTGTGGAACGTATATATCCACTCATTGGGCTCATATGGAGTGGATGCCTGAAACCCGCCAAAGACAACATGCAATGTAGATAAACAGCTAGTAGAGAAGGCAAATGAGTCCCCTGGCTTCTTTTGGTTAGCAAGACGTACATTAGAGCCAACACCTAGAACCTCTGATATTAGTGTCTTGGAAAGTACAATAGACTCGAAGACACTCGAGTGATTTAGCTGAATCCGCTCACCATCAGCTTCAGATGTATCGCATCCTTTTCATACCGTACGAAGTACAAGTAACTCTAGAGAGTACCATCGTGAATAACCTGATCAATCGGCGACAGTCAAACACCGACCTGCAAAACAGAAAGACCATAGAAGACAAGCATAATTTCGCAGCAGATTAACGAACCACCTGTGGTTGCAAGTCGTGTTTAGATTGGACACATCCGATACACTCAACAATATACGTACCGCATAATTGCTGGAAATCCGACTGCGACATCGGTGTTGGGCGATTGAGAACGAGCTGCAGTCCAAGTTGTGCCTCCGACATACTGAGGAAGAGCTGCTTCGACTTCGTTGACGACGTGCGAGCCAAGAGTTAACGCACGGGGATTTCGATCTCGTTCACACATGGAAGAACGATCTTTATAACGAAGAGCCTCCGTGATGGCTCGACTTAGAAGGATTCCACGATGGTGTTTCCAGGCTATTATCGGCAACACTAGTGCTCGCTGCGGACATGACAGCCATTTCTATCTACACAAAGTTCAGTCACAGTAGGATCAGGTATTACGGACTTACTCACCCTGGGCTGTCTACCCCGGGCCTGACGAAGGGGGTAGCTATTCGGGTGCGGGGGGGACAATTTGGAGGATGACTGAAGCTGACATGACCCTGTTAGTAAGGCTTTAGCTCGGGTACTGAAACAGCGTAGACGAAGTGGTTCAACGTACAACGAAGCAGTTGATGGACCAGGAAGGTTATCGTTGTCACAAGTCGCGTCAAAGAAGACGCGCATCACGTCGTATTGCAGACGCTGCCAGTGACGGGCGGACAGTCGTTTCAGCTCGACATGGTTGACAAAGCCTCTTGTCCGATGACCCCAAGGAATGCAAGTATGCATCTTGACTAACTTGCGGAGTGATGGATGTTGTCCATTCATTTCGCGATACTGGAGCACGGATCCTCTAGCCCCATTCTATACGACGTTCTGCCCCCATTGGGAATCTCAAAAAACGCATCTGACCCCTGTATGACAACGCTGAACACAACCTTTCTACAGGAGTAGCCGGTCACTATGTGACAAATATGCTGGACGCCGGTATACCAATCCGCTCTCTTGACCCGTAGCAATTTTGCATGCATTTGTCGAACGTGTCACGTGGATCCTGTCGCCGTGCCCGTTGGACCCGTGGTTGATGAGCATACTTGGCAGCGAAATTCCGGGCGAGGGCAGACAGGTAACTCAGGGGGGCACGGCGGTCTGAGCACACATGTAAGCATGATATACTATGTCAGAGCTAGCAAACGCACTCGGGCGGGCAGCAAGCGACTGCGGTCACCTGCGGCTGTGGAGCAGCTGAGGTGGGCATGATCCTAAAACGAATGTAGTGAGCTCAGCTCGTCTATCAAATGAACGAAAGTCAAACATACAGAAAAATTACAGCGAACGCGAGCGTGATGGTTTGCGTAAGAGTAAACATATTGCTTCCGGTCCCCTGTGAAAGAGACTGACTATGAGATGCTGAATGTACGACGCCTTCGCTCGAGACTCTTATACCTATGTCATACAGCTGGCGTCTGATATGGTACAGCCCAATCGACTGGCCATTGCCGTTCGGGTCATCGATTCGCTCAGCCTGAGGCACTAGTGGCGAGGGAGAATGCAGAGACCGAGGCAGGTGGGCGGCTCGATTGTGCGCGTGCGTTGCGAACTAATTGGCGAGGCTGTTCATTCTTGTGGCGAAGCCCAACTCAGACTTTCAGCCCCTCCATTGGCATTCGGTGTCGTTGTGGTCTACGGACGGGTGGTGCCCGCCAAAACACCGGCTTAACGCGAACTACTGCGGTGCAGCAACTGCGCCCTTGTCTTCCACTATCAATCAGCGCTGCATTGTTGGTCAGTCACAGATTGAACTACTCACGTTGTACTTAAGAAAAGGCGCTCTAAAGAACACAGCGCAACTGACTGGTAAGACGCATCCAGCGTGAGAATCCCGTTCCCCGTCATTCTCGTACCTAATTCACGGCTGAAGGGATTCACCCTTCGGTTCCGGGGGCAAGAGCACAACGTTGCAGACTCCGTGGCTCCACTAAGAATCCCTGTACCTGCCGTATACATCCGCGCGATCAGGTTCATCGGAATGACACAATCAACTCTGCATACCCAGAAAATTTGTTGAGAAACAGAAGGTAGTGTTCTTTGTACGCTCGCGGAAGCACCAAACGTTTCAGTGGTATCAACGCAGTTCGTGCTGAGCGAGAGACGAGACCATGCAGGAGGAAGGCTCATTGGCGTGCACAGACATGGGCGCATGTAAATTGAGCGCGTACTCATTGGGCTGGCCTACCTCAGACATCTGAGCCGAGCCGTCCTCAAGTCCGTCCGCTCTTATTCGAGGACCCATAGATTGGGATGCTTGTCGACAATTGGGCCCCGGACACGTCTCATTGAAACCCAGGTTACGGGCGCTCTGCCGGTGTCGTCGACGCTAACTCGGATGCAGCGAATGCAATTTACGCACGGAGGGATACGAATGACAACATGGGAGCCTCGATGTACTTCTGTGACAGACGACGCTCATGATTGCCTTGGTGGTCGAATTGAGCTAGCCAGCGACGCTAGTACTTGTCTGGGCTGAAGTGTCTGCTATCAGAGGCATTGTTAGCACCGTGCCCAGAGCGTGGAAATACGTGAGGCCGCAAGAAAAGAGAAGTTTAAGGTCATTGTGGCCTAATGGCCATTTCTGTCGGCCAAGGACGGCTCGACGACACAAGATGCCAATAGGAGCGCATGGCCGAACATGCAGGTCCGCATCCTTACCTGCAGTTGTAAGTATAAACATGCCGTTTCCGTTTCACCCTCTGTTCTAACGTTCAGCTATACGTATAACATATTTGAAGACTGTGTGCCAACATGCGTCACTGACGACGACGTAGGGCGTCATCGATCAAGCCGGAACCGAGACAATAATGCGCACCATGGGCATATATCGACACACATACGAGTGTGATGGAAGGAGGGGCCCACACATTCCGCCAACGATTCAATGAGAGAAAGCACACCGCGCCTGCCGAATATCGAGAAAACGCACAATGAAATTGGTACTTACGGTTGTCTTTCAACTCCGAACATGTCAACGGTGGTAACTTACTGGAGACGTTCGACTCGATGATACCCGCGACTTCGGTCCAGAGGTGAGGCGGGCGCTCACACAGCGCGGTTCACGATCTACAACTTCCGTACTGGTTAGCCCAACTCATCTCATCTCGTAGTGGATCACGCGATTGACCTCCGTATATGAAGAACGGGGCGCTTTCGACTATGAGCAAATATGACACCGCTCTCGGCTTCGTGGCCCAACGTTCCAAAGATCGCGCGCGGAATCTAAACACCAGCCTATCTCGTTTGTCCGTCCGGACATTAGCCCTACGAGCGACGTGAAGGGAAACGGTGCTTCTCTCAAACCGTAATCCTTGCACCCCGATCGTCAGCGCTGCTTGAGTCCTATATCACCAATAGTACACGTACCCCCAACATCTTGTACTTGATCGTCCGCCCAAAGCGCGCAGGGCGCACCCACACGTCACCGGCGTTCTGAGGAGAGGTTGTGAGACCGTTGAATCTTGAGCTTGCAAGCCACAGATAGTAGTAGTAGCATTGCCGAGGAACGCCGTACTACTCCGGCGACATTGTCATCGATCGCATGCAGAGTTAATGGCCGCCCACCCCGGGTGGGTCTAACTGCTTCTCGGTCAGCCCAGGCAGGTGAATTTGTAGACCTGTACGATTGAGCTATGATTACAGTGCGCTTGGCCGACGTGTAAGCACGACGAAAGCAGTACGCCTCACCTCGCTTCCGGCGTAGAGCCTCCTCCAGAAAGGCCCCAGGAGCCTGTGAAGCGGGCCTCCCCTGCACTGACATCGTATGCTCCTCCGGACATTACGCCATAGGAGCGACAGAAAAGCAGCGAAGCTTCCCCAGGGCTTCTCGCACAGAAGTCGTACACCCTGCCTCCCTGTTATGTCATCAGTAACCAATGGGTACGTACACGGTTGCTGCTTGCTCCTCCTTGACGCGCGCAGGACACATCGATGAGGCGGTCAAATGGCAGGGCTACTAATACGAAGGTAAGGCTATAAGATTTGGTATAAGCTGTCGACAGTAGGCAGATCACACGATGCTCCGGATTAAATAGGAACACTGCGCGGAGCGCGCCCGGGCTGAGCGTGCCTCGCGCAATCATCTGTCTGGGTGCCTTCTGAGCAGCGCCGCGGCCGCATTGAGCTGAGTACCACCGCCCAGAGGCAGCCGGAAGAGGGCGCCCGCCTCTGGTGACAGCGCGGAGACTGATGGGAGTGATGGTGCCGATGAGGAATGCCGGCGAGGCTTGAAGATGAGCACGATGATAAGACCGAAGATGATTAGCAGGAGGAGGAATATACACGCTCTCCTGCCAGTGTTCTTCTGGTACCTGGGGCGCGGCGAGGCATAGACGCAATGCAGTTAGTGGCTTGTCCCCACACGTGTGCCGTAAGCCACTTGGGTATGATCGACGCACCTCGTCGCCGTGTCCAGCTCCTTCACGGCTTCGTCCATCTGCACGGCCGTCTGTTCGATGTTGTATTCAATGCTGTCGAGGAGGGTCCCCTGATCAATGACCATCGCCGACAAGTCCTTGAATAGCTCCGCGAGTGATGCAATGGACTGTGCGATCTGTGTGAGTTCGTGGTCACGCCGTCGCAGATCAACGTCCGCAGTCATCATGTCTTGCGCCAGGGCTGCGTGGTTGCGCGACTAGAACACATAGCGGGGTGATCAGCAGGCTGGCGTGGGTACGCCGGAGAAAGGGCTGCTAGACGGCAACGTACGGCAGCGGCAGCCTCGACATCCTCATCCACAGCAGACAAGCCTTCTGTGCCCCGGGAAGAGATCGTGCCCGAAGCAATAAGCAGATCCTGATTCTTAATCGCATGTCCCTGCAGCTCTGTGGCGAGGTTAATTTGGGTCAGCGAACGGCAAGTGCACAAAGACAGCCTGTTGACGTGTTAGAAGACACGCACTCTCCATATACACCCTCTGCTTCTTTCGGAAAGTCGCACTCAACTCCTGCACCTTTGCAGCGAGGCCCCTTTGGACATTCTTCGCGGCGAGTTCCTCGTGATGTGAGTTCCCGGATTGGGCAGGAGGGAAGGTGTGCTTCGGTGAAGCACCTATTCGTTGGATCAAAGCATGACATTGCCGAAAGTCCTATCCGAACGGAGAAGACGATACACGCGTCGGTCAGTGGGGTACTACACGAACCAGCTGATACCACCACAGTACCTTTGTAATGTCGGTCGTGGCTGCCTCTATCTCCCTCTCTTCAGCGGACCGGTCCGAGAAACCGGGTAGGACGTGTTTCGCGTGAAGTTTGTCAAGGACGATGACTGGCGACACAATAGCATGTAGCATGTTAGACAGTCCATTTGGCGAGGATGAGCAGCGGTGCGATTGACATACTTTTAGCCTGCGTGCCGGCAAGTATCTCCTCCACCTGGTCTGCAACGTCCACCCTGTCCGCACCGGCAATCGATTAGCGTCAGATTAAGTAGGCAGGGGGATGTGATCGACTGTGGCGGACGGAACGGGCATAATTCACCATCTCGGCGGCAAGGGTGCGTCTATGGCGATGTGGCCGGGCTCGTGGTTGATGAGGCGTTCCTCTTCGTCGCCGTCGTTGTGCGCGTCGTCATAGCTGGTGATGACCCGGGAACGGCGAAAGCGGGAGGAAGAGGCCCTGGAGTCGCGGTAGGAGATGAAGAGGAGGGTGCGCGAGCGGGTTGTGGGCGACGACGAGGAGCCTGAAGACATTGAGTGCGCAGCGTGTCGCTGCTGTGACCGTGGCAGTCGTCATGCCGCTGTTTGTTTGGCCGCACCGGTACCGGCACGTCTCGGAGCAGCCGCCGTCCAGCGCCCCCCGGAGCGGAAACACAAAAAGTCAATTCCCTCCCGGTGTTCTTTGGCGCTCCGCTCCACGGCATCCATCGGCACCAGTCTAAACCACGCGAGGGTGACTCGCCGGTCCGAGGCGCTGCCGAAGCTCGAGCGGGAGCGCCAGCGGCGAGCGCGCCGGTTGTGGCGCTCTCTCCGGCCAGGCATCCTCGACGACGACAGCCCGAGACTCAGACTGCCTTCCGATAGCCGCTATTGCAACACACGCCGGATACGTACGCTGTGCCACTCCAAGAGTTGAACACAGGATGCCGGGGAACGGCGAACATAAACAAGGAGGGGAGAGGGCGGAGTAGGAAGACAACGAGAGCCGCCACCCGTTGTCAGATCCGCCCCTGTGACACGGCGCGGAAGACAACGCAGGCGGGGAATTGATACGCAGTTGTGGCTGTCCGAGCCGGCTGAACTGCAACTCCACCTCTGACTGTCGTCCGCTGGGCTGCCAACCCGAGCCTGCTCCGAGTCTGCTCGTCTTCTGGACCACCGCACGACCTCGCAGGGCACTTATCATCCACCCAATCTTACCTGCGCCCACCCTCCAAGCAACGTTTTCCGCAAGCACCCATAGATTGTTATCGATCGGCGACCGGATCAGGACCACGACCCCCAGCCGTCTTGTGACACTGCGTCGTTCGCCACATCCTCTCCTCCTCCTTCTTCGCCTGGTGCTCTTTGTCCATTTCGTATAAAGCCTGTCCGGCCTTAATGATCAATCGCCCACCCTCCCTTGGTCCGCTTTCCCGCTATTAATCTTCCCCGACCGTAATCGTCCCACCGCCACGCCGTTACCTCCGTCGTCATCACCCGTATGTGTCTCTTCGACGCTTTCTCCGGGCCCGGTGGATCGCTGATGCGGCGTTCCATTCAGTCCACCCCGTTCAGGATGTGCAATCTCCATACGTACGTTCCTCGACTACATTCCCTCTGAGCCTCCCCGTTGACACGCCCGCAGTGAAGGATACAAGTATGCGTGCGGGGTATGTTTGCGCGCTAATGCACCTCTCGCGCTTCGTCGCTGATGCCGTCATGCTACACACTGCAGCACTACATAATTGTCAGTTTGCTCTCTCATCAGGGTGCCGATACGCGACTGACGGCCACACAGGAGAACAAGAAGGCAAAAGTCGACTGCGGCAGCCCTTGGTGCGTCCACTCCCGCAAACACCGCGTGCCGTGCCACAATTGCGCCTGCGAGAAGGTACGTCATTTTTGTCCGTTTCCCCCCTCGTTATCGTCATCCCAAATGTGTTTGTCAGTACTACGGACCCGATGCCTCCGAGACTGTCCTCGGCCTGCGGCCTGGCTTCTGTCCCGAGTGTAGGCCGTGGTACAAGAATCAGAACGGTGCCCGGTAGCATCGGTCCCGCCGCATTCCGCCTCAGCCCTCCCGGCCACGCCTTACCCGCATATCGCCATATTCTACTTTATCACATCATTATTGGCACCTTACAACTCGCATAAAGACCCTGTCGATGCTGTATCGTTGCTGTTCCTCACCTGTCGTCGCTGTCGGCATCTCTACATCCCTATTTACGCACTGATCAATCCTGTAACAACACCATGATGGTCCTTTCTATTCACTCTAGTCTCTAGCAGACAACCATTGACTGGTTTACAATACGAAGTGTGTGTGCATGTATTTTAAGCAGTCAACGAACAAAAAGATAGGTCAGCTACCACTTGACGGCCAGTCCAACAACCTCGCTCTCCACTGCTCGATACTGAGTCCGGAAGAGCTTGCGCCGTCGTTCCTCTGCTTCGTCATCCATGGTGGTATACCAGCTAACATGGGGCAGCATCGCAGTCGGTCTGCACAGCTCCACCAATATCTGCGAAGCCAGGCGGTCGACATACTGAGACGGGCGCATGCCGCCCCCGCACATCTCCCCCGGCTCGCCATTCGGCGGCGTTGGCGGCGGGGTGGGCAGCCCGCCCCAGTACGCTTCCTCGACCTTCTTCATCCACTCCTTGCTCCCCCAGTTCGCCTTGGGTCCTGGAGCCGCCACATCGCTCTCCCCGTCGACTTGGACGCCGCTCTGCACCCAATTCCTCGGATAGCCCTCCGCGTCCTCGTCCTGCACGGGCGGCCGCAGCTGTCCGCCGCCGTTCACGCAGCCACCGGGGCACGCCATGACCTCCACATAGTCATATCCCCTCTCCGCCTCCGCGCCCTCTCCACCCGCGCCCCCCTTCCTCGCCCGCCCCCGCGCCCGCCCCGCCGCCATCCGCCCCGCCGCCCCGCGCCCGACCTGCACGCCTGCGTCGCGGCCGACCCTGCGCACGACGTTCTGCAGGTTGCGGAACCCGTAGCACTTCGCGCCCTTGGCGAGCACCGCGCCCGACGCGCGGTCCGTCACGGTGTGCTCCTCGTAGTCCGCGCCGCGCACGGTGCGCACGGCGACCTCGCGCGAAGATGCATCGCCCGCCTGCGCGATCACCGATTGCAGATAAGATCCGGAGCTCGTGCCTGGATGCACGATCAGCTCGGGCAACTCAATCTCGCCCCCATCTCGGGACGGCGCATCGGCAAGCGGGTGCGGGGAGCGGGCGGTGGGCTGCGAGAGGTCCCAGTTCTTCTCGCGCATCAGCAGCTCGAGCTCGCCCGTCGTGATCACGCAGTCGACGTCCCGTGTGGCGTACTGCTCGTTGTAGAAGTCCTGCCGCGACGCCTCTAGCTTCTTGTCGTAGCACGGCATCACCGTGACATGGTATACCTGATCAGGCCTGGTCCTCATTCAGGAAAGCGAGTGTGAAAGTGTGGGAGGAGCACTCACGTCTTGCCCCACTTCCCGCCCATCCACTGCTTCACGAGCGTACCCATGACCTGCTGGGGGCTCTTGGTCTGGCTGATGAACGGCAGCATCTCCGCGTGCGTCTTCTCGGCGTAGCATATCCAGCCTGGGCACGCACTAGCGAGCATCGGCAGCTTGCCTTGGCCGCGTTTGCGCTCTTGGAATTCTCGTATGTGCTCCAGGAGGGCGATGTGGCGTGCGAAGGTCGTGTCAAACACGTACTCGAAGCCAAGTACGTCCGTGCAGAACACTCTGACTCGATGGAGGACGTCCGACAGATCGACGGGATGCGAACTGCTGGATGACACGGAGGCGGCGAGTGAAGCGAGGCTCTGCAGGGAGATAGACAAGACAGGGACCTTGTGTGAAGGAGACGGGCGATCAGGGTTGTTGCTGAGGAAGTTGAGCACTTCGGTATGGGATTGTAGCGTGATCAATACGGATTCAGCTGAGGTGATGCAGCCGCTGTACTTGGCTGTTAGATCGTGTAATCATTCGAGCGAACAGATATGCAGAAAGGGAGAGGATCGCGAGCTTTCGTGGGCCCCGGCGTGAAGCCAGAAGACTGGCCTGCGACATGACCAGAGAAACGTCAAGTACATGCCCATGTTTCGCTGGTCAGAAGTGAGGGCAAGTTGATGTCAGGGCTCGCGACCAGGATTCTCCACGGCTCCTTGAGCAGAACAAAGCGGAGAACATACCTGCACGCCAGGCAGTCATTCAGGCTAATCTGCGCTGTCTCAAGCTTCCTGCCTGCCTGCTTCGCCCCATCCGACGAGACTTCGTAGTAGGAGCCGCTCGAATCGACTTGGATCTCTGTCTGAGGCACAGGGTGAGATCATAATAGAGACAAGAGGGTAGGTAACTCACAGAGGCTGCGCCAGGATCCTTCTCTTGTGGCTTATTTGTTTGCTCGACTGGTTTGATGCACGCTTGGGAAGGAGTGATGAAGTCATTGAGATCGGTGAGCGTCTAGCACAGGGACGTCAGCGACGGATGTTTGTTGGGGGCAACGTAGCGACACACCAGGGCGCCAGAGAAAGCCATCCTGGCCCACAGAGAGAGGTCTTGATGAAGGCAAGAATTTGTAACGGAAGGAGGACAGGACGGAAGTGAGAGTATCGAATTGGACGCTGACAAATAACACGGTCCTGATTTGCTTGCTTAGTAATTCGATGCCTCCGTTCCTCCTCCGAGTCTTCATCGCGTCGAGCAACGACCGTCCTCTCCTCCTCAACATGGTCGTATTGCGGGCCTGCCTAGGGGAGACTACGTCGAACCAGCGCAGGTTTGTGGCTGGGTTCAATACAAACTCCATACGCGCAGGTCTGGTTTCGAGACTAGGCTTAGTACGAGATCCTCCTCCTCTCAACAAGGTCGTATCTAGGGAAGAAGGGGAACCCTAGTGTGGCGGCCGCGATTTTCACGACTTAGACCACAGCAAAGATTATCATATAAGGGTCCATATCCTCAAGTACGCTCTGTATTGTCACGAATATGAAGCACGTTAGCATGCCTCGCCATCTAGCGTCCTCGTCTCAGGCTGGCCGCAGGTCGCTAGGAATATAGATGAACGCCACCCGCCTGTGAGTCGAGTCGACCCTCGCTGCGTACACCTATGCTGATTGTATCTGACGCAATGCCAGTGCTAGTACTTGTGCTATGCCGACTCGAAGGTACGCACATCTCAGTCAGGCTGCAATGGTCAACAATTATTCTAAGGGCACTTCTTGAGGCATTTGCAATTCATGGGAGCAAATGTGCCGCGTTGCTTCTGACCTAGATTACGAAGATCAGGGGTGCTGAACTCATAGTTTACTAGAAGCATTGTTGCGTAATCTTCGGACGGGTATACGGAGATGCGAGGTTGGTTCACAGTCGCGCGGTGCGTGGATGCCAGTGTCCGGGTGCAGTGTCTGCCCAGAAGGTGCGCGGATGAAGTTCTGGGTGCAATGTCTGCCAGAAGTTCGGCTACGACTCCTCAGAAGCCGACGTTGGCCTCTAGCTGCCATTTCCGACTGGCCTTGCTGTGATCATCGGCTCTCAAAAGCTCACTACAAATACGCACGGAAGCGCAGACTGACCACTCCGAAAGCAGGAGATCCGTGGTCCGTGGAGCACTGAGCGTGAACGGTGACGCGCTTTGCGTTCAGCGCCGACAAATTACGCATGCCGGTGGGCAACCGTGTCGAGGATGTTTTTCGAAGCCTCACCAAGTGGCTCGGGGTTGTGAGATAACCGAGGGTCGCAATTTCACAGAGTTCAAACCATCCTTCGGACGTCCCGCAGCCAAGGTTTGCATGCAGAAGGGCTTTCTCCACCGTCGGCGCAGTGGCCGGTGTGGTGGGGATAACGCGCACGCGCACGCAAGCTTGATACGTGTCAGGATACGGTTTGATTTCTCTTCTCTTTCCTCTCTTTTGGCTCGATTCGTTGCATCACGGTCTCTGTTACGATTGGCTCACTCGGTCTCAACAGACTCGGATTGGACTCGCGTACGATAGTACAAGATGCCCTCATACTGTACTTCGACTCTCGCGGCACGCAAACTCGAACCGGAAGGCGAAGGCGGCGGTCCACTGTAGGCCGAGGACGGGCGAACGTTCGATGTTGAGCCGCACCTGCTGGGGGCCAGGTCGTGCGACGCAAATAGCTCACGTCGGCTTCGATCCCACCTCGCGCTGAGTCAACGACCATCCGCCGGAGTCTGACGGGGAGAGGGCGAGTGTCGTCACACGGGCGGATGCTCCTGCCACTATGACGTAGATAGCTTTCTCGTTTAGGCTACACTCCTTCCTTTCTCAGACCTTGGTTCATTTTCCTTCAGGCTTGTTGCATTCTCTCGCGTTCTGGACTCGGTCTCTGGCTTCTAATTTCGTTCCCGTTCTGGCTACGACGCGCATGTATAAAGAGCGGGCCTGTGGTCTCGAATGAATTACCCTCTCTCTCCTCGAACTTCGAACTCGCCTCTCAGAAACTCCCGCACGCGCAACTCTCGCGTTGCTCGTCCGTGCGGTGAGCCTCTAGCTCTTCTATCGTCTTCGCAAGCTTTTGGACTTAGCTCGGTACTTCTCGTCCCGCGTTCGCTCGATCGTCTCGCTCTCGCCTTCGTTCGATCGTCCCGCTCTCGTCTACATCTGATCACCTTCGTCGTCTCGTCTCGCTTCCGTCTCGCTCTCTTGCAGGCTGTCCCGCTCAGCAGCCACTCGACGCCTACTACAGCAACCCTCGGGCACTCGGACACTCCGAAATCCCGCCCACACCGGCCAGAAGTGAGTGTCCATGAATAGACTTCTCGCGCCTGTGCGTATATGCTGTGCATCGAAGCCTACGATGGCACGACTGCACCATAGTCTCCACACGAAACGTGTATGCGTTCCGTGTAGCCGCATCCCCAATGACGCTGCTACGTGTGAGCCCCGCGAGCCCATACCGAATGCGCTAAACACTGTCCGAGGACGACCGCGTAGCGCGTTTGCGCCAGAATCCACACCGTTGGCATACTCATGCAACAGAAAGCTAGTGGATACAATCGACTGTTTGCGACAGATAACGGTACAACGGGTACAAGGGGCGTAAAGAATGTCGTGCTAGCGAGCGAAAGTGACCTGCTCGCAGGCGGGATGCCCCCAACGCCGGGGACGGGGACGTGTGCGCAAATGTTGCCAGCCGTGGGTGCCTCGAGCATCCAGCGGTTCTCTATCGAAAGTTGAATGTAACCTGAAAAGGCCTTGTTCTCACCAGCCAAAGATCCTGCGCAAAACCAGACCGCCGTCAGCGACGCGATGCAAAGACGGGAGAGATACGATGCGCACTCCTCGTGCAGCTCGACGCCGCCGACCGCCTTGCGCCGCTTGCCGTCAAGCCCGCGCACTGCCTTCCCAACGGAGGAGCCCAGCGCGGGCGGCCCGCAGACACCCACGACGACGCCGGTGAGCCCGCTCACACCGCCGGAGCCTGCGGTGCGGTCGGCGACGCCCTCAAGGAGCTTGTTCAGCCGCGGGCGGCCGGGGGTGATGGTGAGCCCGAGCGGGAGGCGCTCGAACGCCTTCATCGCGTCAGGCGACGCGAGCGCGCGCGTGTAGAAGACGGAGATGCGCAGGGTGGTGTAGGTCGCCCGGCTGTCGGCGAGGAGCTGGGTGAAGAGCGGGAGGAGGGGCTTCAGGCCGGCTGGATGCGGTGCGTCGGTCAGTCAGTGGACGTGTGTCCTGCTTAGGGGGAGGGGACGTACTTGGATCGGTGATACTCCAGACAAGTTCGACGACTCGAGTGCGGCTGGCGCCCTCGGTGCTCTTCTGCATGATCTCCTGGGCTGTCGAGAGGGCATACGTGACGCCGCTGCCGCCAGCCACGAGCATGGCGCCGGAGAAGCTATGGACGACGGCATGCCCTGGGCCACCTGTGCAATGGAGCAGCTCAGTAAGCACTGCACGCAATGTTCGCGTATACTAATGCGACGTACCAAAGGGACCGGTGAGCATAACCTTAACGCTGCGGCTCCCGAGGGCACCCTCGCCGACATCGACGTCCTGGGCGAGGTCAAAGAGGCTGGTCGTCCAATCGCCCGCCTTCTTCACCATCAGGACCAGGCCCTCCTCGCTAGGGTGCTATACCGGCGGTCAGTGCAAGCCATCATCCACGTACAGAGTTTCACCCACTTTGCTCACACTGGCGATCGTGAACGGGTGCGCTTCGGTCCACCCGAGGATGCCCATACCAAGCGAGAACACGCGCAGACGGACATGCTGGCCCGCACGCCACCCCGCATTCACACTGGGCACCTGAATGCAGGTCGCGCCGAGCTCGGGGATCGCGTGCAAGTGCGCTGTGACGATGCGCGTCTGGAGAGCGCGGAAAAGACGGTCGAGGCCGTACACGCCGACGCAGATGTAGACGTAGGGAAGGGCCCATGGCTCGTGGTAGATCGTCTGCGGACGTCACGTCAGGCGATTCGGCAATGTACCAGGCTGAAGCGGGTTGCTCACAGCGACGAGGACGCCGATGGCAGAGACTACGTGGGTGACGTAGAAAAGGTTGTAGTATGTCTCGCGCAACTGGCTGAGCGAAAGAAGCCAGAGTACGTCCATGAACCCGAGTGCGACGCAGCCCCAGATGATGTTCAGCTCCATCTCCTGCGCGATGCCCCCGGTCTGGGACCACTTGGCGACTGTAAGCGGGGAAATGAGCACAATTAAAACACTGAGGAGGGCAACGTACAGTATGCAAGGGCATGTAGATTCACGGCGAGGACAACGAGACGTCCGACATAGCGATGCAAATAATTCAACTGTCATCATGCGTTCAGTCACGACGACTGTCACATCGCGCGAATCTGACCTTTTCGTAGCCAACACCGAGCAGCGTACCCAGGATATTGTTCTTCGCCGCCAGAACGTAGATAACGGGCATCTGACTGACAGCAACAAAGCCGAGACGAGCAGGACTCGTGAACAAGTTCACGTTGAAAAGCGAGGCATAGGCAATTGCAGCAAAGTATCCCATCGTCAGCGCCACCTGGCCAAGAGAATAGCCTGGCCTGAGCTTTGTAGAGAGGATCCTCGCGCCCGCCGGGAGCACGGTCGACCACGCAGGAACGTACACCGGTGGGTTTTCCGGCGCGCCCACCCCGACGGCCATGTTGATCGAATGCGAGTCGCTCGAGCTCGAGTACGTCGACTCTGCGCGCCCAGAATCCATCTTCTCCGAGAGCGAGTAGCTCGAGGCGCCCTTGGAGGTCGGGAACGGGCCCTCGCGCGCGATCTTGACGGACCGGAAGAAGCAGCCCGCGAACCACTCCGACGTGCGCAGGAATCGCGCGATCATGCGCGGGAGCGCGAAGAGCACGAAAAGCGCGACGACGAAGAGCAGGATGACGTCGAAGTAGAGGAAGAACACAGTCGCGTTGAGACGGGGCGCTGCGGGGGCAGCTCCAGCATTGTTGGCCGCGCCACCTGTGGCGTTTCCGCTCGCGGCACCCGACGCGGACGAGATGGCGGTGGCGGTGGCCGTTGCGAGGGTGGAAGCAGCGTGTAGCGTGGCCGAGGCGGCGAGCGATGCAGAAGCGGTACCGTTGTGGTGTGGCGGCATGTTGAAGGAAAGGCGAACTAGTCACGGAGGAAAACAGAAAACCCTGCCAGGGGACACGACAGAGAAAGCCGGAACTGAGGCTCAGCCTGCGCACAAGGAAGAAGTGGTGGAGGTTATCGCCACCGCGTTGCGGCCATTATATAGGGCGCATGGATTGGCTTTCTGGAGAACAATATGGCGTCGGGAATTTGCATTGCTGTAGAACGCTCTAGGACCGAACAAGCACATAATGGGGGTGCGGTCCCGCAGCGATGCCGCCGGGTGCTATTGATAAGTCCTCATATGCGTCTATTCCTGCGTTGATCGGCCAATCATGGACGATGGAGAGAACATACGTACGTACATGGACCTGTAGAGCGCCATACGTCTGCAGAATGCGTTGCCAGTGGTGCTGCTTGTGCTGCTGCATGGATTGCATGAGGTCGTGTGCGATGCAATCATGCGACCGCCGCAGGAAGGAGGAGTTTAGTGGCGTGGTGCATGAGGACAACCTCCGCTCCTCGCCAAGTGGGCGCTGCCGCTGCTGCGCAGTGCGCAGGCGGCTCGGATCAGTGGCAGTTGGCGTTGATTGTCGTGGTCATTGAACATTCAGTTGCAAGTCGCAACCGTTGCGGGGAGGAAGCGAGATCTAGAAGCGGGCAACAAGCGCGCGTTATCTCGGCAACGCCAAGCCTCACGATGCACCACAAAGCGCAGGTCTGCAACGGAGACGGGAATCTGTTCAGTGTCCTAGGCCTGTTCAGTAGAAAAGAAGAACATACTATGCTGACGGTACTTTGCTGCGGTTTAATCCCAAAGTCTCCCGGAGTGTAGCCTCAGCGATATACGTGACACTGACCACTGACCAAGAAGGAGTCAGGCACGTGAGGGCCGGCGCAGTGTGTCTAGACCCCAGATGGCCAACGACGTACACCAAGCTACACGGTCAGTACACGACTACGTATCTTCTGACGCAACACCACTTCTCGACGCAGTGCTTCGGCGCCACAGCCACCATCCCAGGACCCAGGGTCCTTCCGCCGGAGTCCGCCACCTGGCCGTACTTGCACACGAAACTGCACTGAACCCCCGTAGACGGCGAGACGACGGCGAAAATCTCGAGTTCTAGGCGAGCATCATGTCCGAGTCGCCTTGCCACCTGAGTAGATTCGTTGTTGAAATTGGTGACGGGCTCGTAATACAGTACTTATCCATTCTGGATGAACCGTACCCCAGCCGCAAGCTCCAGTGACAGTGATTTTAGAGGAGAATCAGTGTGTAAATAGGGGCAGTACCCGTTTGGGTGGGCTGTGTGTCTCGCAGTCACCTTCGGAGGTTCCGCGGTCCTTGTACAGTGTGGTCAAGGAAGACCGACTAGCCAATAGGAGGAGAAGGAATGCAGGTAGGTGCGAATCGGCGAGCGGATCTTGTGCGTCGACGGCTCCTCCGGCCTCCGCGTCACCGTGCCCTAGCGCTCATTTCCCTCGCACAGCGCAGGCGTACTTGAGCCAGCCCCACAGCCAACACCGCTCCCCCCTTTCTTCCCTTCCCTTACAACCATGGTTATCACACAGACACAGGATGCTTTTTACCCACCAACTCCCGCCTCCGGGACGATGCTGGTCGACTCAGAATCTGCAGACTACGTGAGTGGCCTTGTCCCGTATCTCCGCGGTCGTGTTACTCAGTGGTGCGTGCTCGTCGCTAGCAGGGGTCCGGCCCAAAGCGACGGGACGCAGCAAAGAGAAGAGACGAAGAGCATGTCGGCACTATTTCAGTGCAGGCCCACCCCGATCCGTACAAGTTTCGTGCCGCGCTGAAGAGCGAAGAGGAGTTGGCCAAGCTACGCCACAAAAAGGCGGGCAAGAGGCTCGTCAGTTTCCACCTCAAGCAGAATGCCGTGAGCTACGCCCGTCGCAATGCTCGGTATCATTCTCACAGCATCCGCGCTAGCTCATCACCTCATTGCTGAAGACCATGGAAGAGCACACGGAAGAGGCAAAGGTGGAGGAGGCAACCGCTAGGCTGCCGGTATGCATTGCAACGCCTCGTTGGATCCTCGCGTATCTGACTGCGTCCGTAGATTAAGATTGCCATCTATGCTAGTCTCATTGGCAATTTCTTCCTCTGCGCGCTTCAGCGTACGCTGTCCCCACCTCACCTGTCTCCGCACTTGCTGACGGAGGAGCAGTTTACGCGGCCATTACCTCCGCCTCGTTGTCGCTTATCGCCACGGCGGTCGATGCGGCATTCGACTTTGGCAGCAACGTCGTGCTCTACTGGCTGCACCGCAAGGCCATATCCCTCGACGTCAACAAATGGCCCGTCGGCGGAGCGAGGCTTGAGACTATCGGCAACATAGTCTACGGTACTGTCCCCTTTCATCTCATACGTGCCCCAAAGTTCAAAACGACGTTTAGGTGCCATGTAGGTATATCGTAGCCGGCCGGGGCCCCTTCGCTCATGAACCTTTCTCTGAAGGATGAGCTCGGTCAATCTGGTCATCCTGGTCGAGTCCGTGCAGGAGCTGATTACGCACACCGGGACCGATGACAAATTCCATATTCCGTCTCTCGTTGCGGTCGGGGCTGCGCTCGGTGCGTCCGTGCTCATTCCCTCCCATGCTCGCATGTCTTATGTTCTTCCCCGCCAGGCGTGAAGTTCATCTTGTTCCTGTACTGCTCCGGCTTCCGGGCCCAGTCGAGCCAGGTACACGTGCTCTGGGAAGACCACCGTAACGACATCTTCATCAATGGCTTCGGTTGGTGTGCCTTCTCATCGTGGCGTTTCGTTATTGACCGCGGTTCTTCAGGTCTTCTCATGTCTGCCGGTGGAAGCAAGTGGGCGTATTGTAAGTTCTCAGGAATCTTTCGGCTGACCTCTGCCCCTCATACTCGTATTTCCTAGGGCTCGATCCCGTCGGCGCCATCATCGTGCGTGTACTCTCATAGCAATGCTTGCGTCCATGTAACCTGAGCCCGTACCAGCTCGCCGTCGGGGTTATGCTCCTCTGGGGCAAGACGATGTACGAGCAATTCGAGCTGCTCGCGGGCAAGTCCGCGCCGCGCGAGTTCCTGCAGCTCGTCATCTACAAGGCGATGACGTTCAGCGACGAGATCCAGCAGATTGACACCGTTCGCGCGTACCACGTGAGCCCCCTCCTTCCTCTTACCTCCCTCCGGAGTATTTCGACTGACCGGCGGTGCAGAGCGGGCCGGAGTACTTCGTGGAACTTGACGTGGTGATGTCCGCGGACCTCCCGCTGTGGAAGGCGCACGATATCAGCCAGCAGCTCCAGGACAAGCTCGAGTCGCTCCCGAATGTCGAGCGCGCGTTCGTGCATGTCGACCACGAGACGACGCATGCCCCGGTGAGTGGCGCCGTGCTCCGCTTCATCGAGCGCCGTACTCACTACTTGATCAGGAGCACCGGAAGAACATCTGAGAGTGCGACATCCCTTATCATAGAATCATAGAACAGCCCGCACGTAATGCTAGAACATTGGACAGTACTATTTGTTGGTTTGACTTTTACTGATGCGTAGGGGACGAGACGAGACGAGGCAAGGCCGAGATCAAATGAGAATAGACAAGAAGACTTAACAACACAGTCTGTCTACGAGCTCGCCGACTATTTGACAACCTCATAGAGGTAGGCGTCGGGAAAGACCTTTTTGATCTGCTCCTCGAGCCACCAGAACGGGGTCAGGTAGGTGACGTGGATACAATCATCCTTGCCACCGCCGGCGGTGATCATGCCGACAATGGCACCGCCCCTCTCGAGGACGATGGCGCCAGAGTCTCCGGGGTCGGAGAAAGGGTCGGAGAAGCTACCCTTTTTGCTCAGAGGCAGGACGGCCACCTCTACCGACGTCTGCTCGCTGCCGTCTTCGCTGTAGATGCGAATAAACGATTCTAGCCCGTTGACGCGTCCTAGGGTGGTGCCCGTGGCCAGGCCGTTCTTCACTACGGTGAGACACTTGTAGCCATTGGCGTCGACGTGCCGGGGCGAGCGGATCTCCTCATCCTTCACGATGCCGGAGGCTTGGAGAAGACCGTTGCGCGGATAGCAGCGGCCTACCTGCTGGTCCCCGGGCCAGGTGGGATACATGATACTCATGTAGTCGATCATCGAGAGGTTCCCGCCTGCGGGATACACGCAGGTAGTCAGCCGGGGAGAAACCCACTGAGGTGCACCAACGCGCCGACGTAGACTTTGTTGCCCCTGAAGGAGTCCCATGCGATCTTTTCCTTGTAGAGCTCGATCAGCGCCCAGTCACGGGTGAACTGGTGGGGTGCGTCGCCGACGGCGATGGGTTCGACGTGCAGGACGAAACCGATGGTGCGCTGCTGCGGGTCCGTCCAATGGTCCCTGGTGACGTCCTTTTGAAGCATGTCGATCCTCCTGATGTCTATTTCGGCGCTGTTTATATAACGGAGGGTTGCCATCCGGTCGGCCTCCCTCTGACCCTCATCCTCACCCTCAGCGGCGGGCTTCGACAACTCGACAAGATCGCCGTTGCACCAGCCGATTTTCATAGCGCGAACATCGATTGCATGCTGTATGTTCGTGAGAGCGTTGCTGTAGCCCTTGTCTCCGAGCACGATGATCTCTTCTGCATGCTGGCTGTCGCGCTCGGGCGACGTGGTGAGGCCGGGAAGAGGACGGACGACGTGGGCGGCAGTGAGGAGGACGGTGCGCTTCTTGTCAGCGTCGCCGATGCGCAGGTAGAGGGCGCCCGTGCCTTCCTGCTGGGGCGTCTTTAGCGGCGCGATGGAGAGGCCAAGTGCGGGCGTGAAGGGCTTGCGTGACTCCGATTCGGGATCGAAAACATATTTGAAGGGGAGCAACTTGGGGCCTGAAGCGACAGAGCGGGTGACGACCGACTCGCGGAAGGCGACCTCGATCTCGGGAAAGCCGGCCTGGTCGAGGATCTCCTTGATTGCTGCGGCAGCGGCCACGGCATCGTCGTAGAGGAGAGACTCGGGTTGGACCCCGATCCACATGAGGAGTGGGCAGAACGGCACCACCTTCTCCGCTTCGGCGTAAGCGACGGGGTCGATCGAGGTCCACTTCACACCGCGCAAGTCGAGGAGCTTGTAGATGCTCGTGCCAATGGTACACCATTGGTCAGCGATGGGATGGTCGTAGACAGGGCGAGGTTGACGACAAATACGATACCCTTCGACATCTGTGTTTTCCCTCCACGCTGGGCCAGACTTATAGACGCAGGGCGGAAAGCAAGGCAAGCCGTAGAAGTCCTTGTATGCGGCCGGGTAGGAGTCGGCGAGACGGAGACCGACGGGCATGGGCGTCGGGGAGATGGGAGAAGATAGTTGAAGGTCGTTGAAAATGTCAAGGCACAACTTGAGGAAACGGGGTTCGAGGTTTACGTTGGGACTTTGAGAGTCCTTGAAGACACGAAAGGCTCGTGCCCCTACTATGTCTCGTCCTCCTCATTGCCCGCTAGGTCCACCACGTGAAACCAGATCGGTCTCGACTCTCGCTGCTGGCGGCGTGCTATCCGCGGACGTGGAAAGCATCGTCTGCAGAGTCAGACTTCACTCATATATATTGATGTGAATGGCTGACAGTCTCGCATATGCTGCTCCGGGGTCCAGCAGCACAGCAGGTAGCCAGAGAACGCGGTGCGTCTGAGTGTGCTAGAATCAAGGCGGGACAGAAGAATAAGCGCGCGGCAATGCCACAGATACATGATTATGTACATGATAATCAGGCCTTTTTCTGTGCCGACTACCGTCATCCAAGCTCCTAGGCAAACTGATTTCATTCCAACATCGGTATGCCTCAGTTCGTATACATGGCATAGTCTAACATGTCGGCAGTGACCGGTGACCCGTCAAGGTGAAATCTTACTCGCAAAACCTTATGGCCAGCCGTGAAGCACTAGAACAAAGGAATGCTCACTCTCGCGAATGCACCCCTGCCGCCAACACACAGCTCAATGCATTGGCACCCGTCTCGAGACTGCCCCCTGAAGTGCTATCCGAAGTATTTCTGCAACATGTCAGACACTGTGACGACCCCGTAGGCCCGCACTACCGGCGTTCATCGGGGGTGCCAGTGGGTCGCTGGATCCGCGTTACGCACGTATGCACGTACTGGCGCGAGACCGCACTCGAGTGTGCCATGCTCTGGAGTCACCTGGAGGCCCCCGCCTGTCCCGACCTACTGGCTGAGCTCCTAGTGCGCTCAAAGGATGTCCCTCTATCGATGGCGCTTACATTCTGCGCGACGCGACAGACCCATTCAGGACACCTCGAGCCATCAGAAGACACGCTTCTACTGGCACTATCTGCTTTGCATCGCGTAAAAACTCTGTACGTGTACGCTCGCTGGGACTACCGCGCCACAGACCCGGTTTTGCAGCGATTGGGCAGCGGCGCGCCGCTCCTCGAGTCGCTCACGATCATTGGCGCACCGAACAACTCAGGGCTCGCTGATCTTTATTCATCCATCTCCAGTCTGCTCTCGCATCCTGAAGCGCGCCCCCTCAGCACTCTCGTGTCTGTTCACAGCCACTTCACCTGGGGAAAAATCCCCTTTGATGGTCTGGCACGTCTGGACATCAGTGGCACATGCAACCCGAGCCAGTCCGGCACCAAATCTTTCTTGACGGCGCTTGGCCACATGCCCTGTCTCGAAGAGCTGAAGTTGAAGGGGTTTTTTACTCGCAACCTCAGGGCCGCAATGTGGAGCCTCCCAGGCTCAGCCATACCATCCTTTCCTGCCCTGATTGCTTTACCTCGCCTGCGACGTCTGTGGGTTCATCAAGAGATAGCCCATACCACCACGACCTTCCTCAACAGCTTACGCACGCCATCACTCTCGCACCTCTCCGTAGATGCATTTCCGAGCGGGCTCAAAGACGATTTCCTGCTCTTTGAAGCCATGGCACAGAAGGCAGCTACCCTAGGGCGGTTCATGACCGTCAGCCTTTGGCTCCACCAGCTGTACACAAGTCACGAAACACACTTCCGCGCGTATCGTGACGTCTGCCAACGTACCACAGACCCGAAGGACGACTCGACGTCCGTATGGCTTCAGCGGCATGTTCCCGTCCTTGAGTACCACGGGCGGAACAATATACCAGACACACTACCCCTCACCAAGTTCTTCCAAACTCTCCCTGTCGGATACGCCCAGAGCCTCATACTCGGAGGCCAGTTTCCTACGTCGGACGAATGGCTCGGCCTTACGCGATGCATGGAAACAGTCATCGAGCTTCGCCTGCACCACATCACGGGCGATGCAAGCGCCCCATGCAATGCGCTCAGTCTAAGAGCACAGCAGGATACCGGCGACGCACGCGCCCCGTTCGTGCTCCCGAACCTCCGCACCCTCACGATGGACGAGTTCAACTTTGAAGGGTGCCTCCCGATGAGTCTAGCCGAGCACTTGACGCGCGGGCTGGTAGGGATCATCCCCAAACTGCAAGCCTGCTTTGCTCGGCGTGCTGAGGAGGGCCAAGGGATCAAGATTCTGCGAATCCTATCTGCATGGGAGCTCTGGATAGATGACCTCGAGAGGCTGCGTGAGGCCGTGCCATGCGTGGAGTCGGATGGTATACTGGAGAGCTTCTTCTCCTGTTTCGAAGCGTAGAGGTCTCGTGCCGAACGGCAGCACGCACACATGACCGGAACTTGGGGACACACGGAGCGGGGCGACGTACGCGGCGAGCAGGCGGGCATCGGGGCTATGGAGGGCACCGCGACGGGATCGGGAGGGCCGTCGCGACGGGGCACATGTGTGCGAACGTGGGCGCAGACTTTGCGAAGGTTGTAGGAGCGGGTAGAGGCAAGCTGAGCTGTGGAAGGGTGAGAACGGCGGTTGGTCGTGCTCACTTACTGGCTACACTGTAAGAACATGTCCCTGGACGTCAATACATGGCCGGTTGGCCGCGGAGCGAGGCTTGAGGCCTGCCTGCCGGCCCCTCTGACACACGACTGGTAACTTGTTACTGGATTGCTTGCACAAATAGCAACATCAGTCGAACATTTATACATGAAGAACATCGGCGATCCGGGTATGAGAGCTCGTCGGGAGTGTCTCCGGACCATAGTGCACACAACTGACAAGATTAATTACTACCTACAGACGGCGGGTGTCCATACGATACAGTGTTTACGCGATTTACGCGTCTTCGGGTCTTGTCAGTGAGTATCGCATTCAAGAGCTCTCCGAACAGCGCGAAGATGGTCCACTTCGTCTCATCAATATACCTACCACATCCTCGTTCGGATCCCCGATCCTACGCTTGACCGGATGACTTTTCGTCTCGACTTTACCGGATTCATAGGTACCACAGACCATGATATATCCAAGATCCAGCCACCTCAGGCTATGGCAAATATGAACCAGGGGATACACGCCGAACCCGTTGAGATGATGAACATCACAGAGGAAAGAGCATGTTTCTCTTGCTTGACCCGCGCGGAAGTTTTGCTTCACTTTAGATACAATAAGCAGCACTGGAATGTCTGCACCGCGAGAAGTGTAGGGGTGCATTTTTTGGAACACATGCGTGCCTACTTTATCGCATGGGTATAGTACTCAAACATGACTTGTAGTACTGCAGACGGAACGTACAGGATACCCAAGAGTGTAGTTTCCTAGTCCACTTTCAAACGGTTATTTGGATCGGACGCCGGCCCTGGCAGTGAGGCGCAACAGGTGCATCATTCGTGACCAATGATGAGACACTGTACTCACATTCTTGCGGTACAGTATTGCCAGCTGTAAAATATAGTACACCCATCAACATTGACGTGGAGTCAGCCGTGTCGAGGGGAGGAGGGGGAGGGGGATCCACTTAGTAGTCGGTAATCTTTTCGGAGGTCAATCATAATGTGCGATAGTCTCATGTTGGACGCACAAGTTGTGTTCAAATATCGGAGTATCTGGATGAGATTAGACCAGGGTACAGTGCTGCCATCGGTGTTTGCGTTATCTGAGAGCTTGAATGTCATTTTTCAGAAATTTTGTCGCTGAGTTGCTGGCAAGATTGAGGCCGTGATGTCCCACATGATGACCTAGACGTTTGGAATGAGCGACCGGCATACATGGTAGTCAGTGGGGCGGACGAATTACCGAGGGTATAGTTGACGATGTCCAAGCGAACGAGCGACGGGCCTGCCGCGCGTAGGAGCTTATGTGGGACTAAAACTTCAAAAGGAGGTCCTCTTGAGATGCGCCCCCGGGCTGTGGGCCAACGTCTACGACGAGTTCTTGCAAGTGTGCGAAAGACCCTGTCGTAATCAACCAGTCAACGAGCGCCGTGGTTGGCGACTCCTGCGCGGTACTGTAGGCTAGTTTGCAGGATAACTTTTGCAATCCGAGGGATACAGAGGGCAGAAGGCTAGAGACCGATGACTTGTCTTCCCGCGAGCCATCCACGTCTACCGGTGAACCGACTTGCGGTGGCGTGAGTAGCGCGACATCGAGGCTGGTCTGTGATCCCTGTACGGCATGTAAGATACCGATGATGGTAGTGAGGCTCGGGGATACTCCACGGAGCAGTAACACCGAGATATTCTTCCCGCTCAGGGTCGCCAATGTGTCGGCCAGAAGCGCTTTGAAGAGGTCAACTCGTATGTGCCTCACGGAACGTCGGGGTGGGCCCTCCTCGACGACATCAGAGGTCGTGCCCTCGCTGTCGCACGCAAACGTGAGCAGAACCGTGTTCGGGTGGTGTTCTGCAGTATGCAGTAACGTCAGCGCCACGGGTAATCAAAGACTGGGAAAGATCATCGAACCTATCCCACTGGTGCTCTCATACATGCGCTCTAGAATACTGTTTGCTGCTAGCACGTCAGAGGTCGTGCTTTCGCCATCATTCGCGAATACAAGCAGAACCGTGTCCGGGCGTTCTGCAGGACCGTCAGCGCCACTGTCAATGAAAGATTGGAGGATATCACTGCACCTGTCCCACTGTTGCGCTCATGCATGCACTCTATGTCAATGTTTGCTTCTCAGTCGAAGTCAAGAGGAGGGGAGATGCGAGGTTGGGGAACTAGCTACACAGCGCAGTCCCCGGAAGACGAAACCGTTTAAATACCTGGGCAAAAGAACCGATGAGGACGGAAAGACAGCAACAAGACCCCGCCACTCAGCTTAGGGTATCGAGTAGAATGAAAACACATAGCCTTGTCCCCATCTACGCACTCACGGGCCAACGACGCAAACCCCGAAAACGGCACCCGATACACGATCTCTAACATGTCAGATGTCTGGCTAAACCATTTCTGATAGTACTCCTTGTCCTGAACAACATGCGTATGAGCCACCTTCGTACACAAGCATAATCTAGTGTCGTCCGATAGGGACGCTCATCCAAGAGTAGCTTAGGGTGCACCACAACTAGAATGGAAGGCAAGAGTGATATTTCCGCCACGATTCGGAACGAGCGTCGCTGAGAGTAGATGTCCTTGTTCCGAACCCTGATCGATGGTTGACTTCGGAGGTACCTCCTTCCTCTTGCGGTGGCAGATCAGATTACGTCCGTCGGACGATACGTGTATGACTCTGTTTTGAACGTTCGTACCAGTGTCTTTGGTGGCGTAGGGCGTTTGAAATAAAAGGTTGATATAATGAGCACGCAGCACCGCTGTGGCAAAATGTCTCACCTAGCCACACCTGGTGTCCTGGGCATCACGGTCTCTGTGACACCATGCGCCGATCTGCGTATATAGTGCAGCAACGTGAGCTAGTAGTACGCGCGCCGCAGCGACGTCACACCGAGGCCGCATCGATGTCCTTCGTTCTTTACCCGTCTGAGGCACAGCTTGATTTGGATGCTCGTTTTCGGCTCAAAACCAGCGCATATGGGCTGTGTGTGTATGTGTGGTTGCCATACATACTCGCATATACAGCCACTAGGGGAAACACAATGTCAGTTACTGCTGGACCCGGGGAGTGACTGCCAACCTAATCATTCCATCCTTCTCTCGGTATCCTTCATCACCTCGAGCCCTTAAGTAGGCCTACTCAGTGCGACCTGATAACTAGTGCATGTGTGTTTGCACGGCCCTTCAAACACCTTCAAATAGATCTCATCAAACTTGAGGGTTCGTTTGAGGTCGTCAGGATGCTGTTTGAGCGAGTCAGAGACCACACAAGTTCGAGGTCGTCGCCGGACGCGATGTGGCGGACTCGGAGGGCGACGCGGGCGCAACGAGATTGTGGCGCGTGCGTGAGCGCCTACGGGATGAGGTGTGTTCACGCGTTCCGCGTTGGTGAACGCCATACTTGCTCTCCCATTCCTCTTCAACGACCTGTGCGACTTGTACGACGGTCTCACCGATGCCGAACCCGGGTAAGAAGCCTTGAGCCCACCGCCTGAGTATAGGCTTCTCTCAGGGAAGGGCTCGTACTAGTATCTGTCAGTTGGAATGGGCTTGTTGCGGCCGGGCTGGCGCGAATCAGTCGTGAGTACTAACTCGTCCTCGCTGCCATTGTTTGACACGGTCTCAGAAAGTATACTGTAGTCTTCCAAGCAGCAGCACCGGCGGTGACTCGGGTATTTCTGGCGCGACGCAGCCGCGGCCTCTCCATCAGGAGAATCGCGTGTAGGCGCGCATCGTCGGTGTCACCGCAGTTATAGCCATTGCAGCACTAGTGCTTATGCGACAGAACAGGACTCGCAGACACGGCCTTGATATCAGCGATGATGGCACGGGCAGCTCACCTATGTCAGGGCTCGGCAACCCTCACTCACTGCTCTCATATCTTGACTAACCGGTGGTGCTGAGCGGGCTCGAGTAGTACTTTGTGGAGGTCGACTTGGTGACGTCCGCGGACATGCCGTCGTGGAAGGCCCGGGCGTACGATATCAGTCAGCAGCTTCAGGACAACTTGAAGCTTGATTCTCTCTCGAATGTCGAGCGGCGCGCAGTTGTGCACACCGGTGAGTGGTTCTGTGCTCCTGCCGTCATCGAGCGCCGTGCTCACAGCCTGATCAGGAGCACCGGAAGAGGGCGACTTCATAATGCTAGAACACGTGGACAGTGCCACCCGTTGGTCGGACACTGACGTACTCACCTATAAGAACCTTGCATCTTGCTCCTTACACGATACCGCACGAGGTTTGTGTTGAGCCCTACAGAGGTCTCGTTCCTCCAGAATGAGCAGACATGACGTCGGGTCCTCCTGTGTTCTGTGACACGCGGGTCCGTTCCCAAACCTGACTGGTGCGCAGCAATCTTTGGTCGATGTCAAGCAATCTGATACCGAAGCTATGCTGATTGCGCCGTCGCTTCTACGACCTTAGACCCTGGCGGTAGTCATGCCATCTCGTATTGGTTGCAGTAGGAGCCTTCGTCCACGCTCAAGCACATTGGATACGGTAACCGCACACCTGTATCATCTTATCTGTAGTGACTACACGGCCTGACATACGTTTTTCCTGTCTTTGAGAAGAGTCGTGGGGGCACAATCCATTTATAACTGTCCAGATCTCCTTTTTGTCTTCCTCTCGGCGTTAAAGTCCCTGATGTCTCTCTCCGAAGCTCCTCACTGGCACGAAACCTGCGCTGCATACTGTACGTAGCTTGGGATCATGATGATCAAGTCTGATACAGTTCCCATCTCCTCAGGGCGTTGTTTGGTTGAATGGTACCACTCGCGGTATATAAAGGTAGCGCACGGACGTCCGCCTGCTCCATTACTCTCAGTCTCGCGTAGGAGTTGCTACCATGACTCTTTCTCCATTCCCGATGAACTGGATTTCGATCCTGATACTGTCAGCTGTGTTGTGTACAGTTGGCTACCGTCAATTCCGTGCCATCGCTGCCCGTCCGCTTCCACCGGGCCCGAAGCGTCTTCCGCTCATAGGCAATACCCTTCAGGTTGCAGGCCGAGAGCATATGGAAGGAGTGTTCGCCTCGTTGTCCAGAAAATACGGTACGATCTATGCCTATGATCACTATACTCCAGCACTGAATCAATTTTGCGGTACCAAAGGTGACATCATGTATCTGGAGTTCCTCGGGAAGCGCACAGTTGTGCTCAACTCGCAGAAAATCGCACGAGACCTGCTGGAGAAGCGAGGGGCGAAATATTCGAGCCGGCCGCGCATGGTGACGTTCGTTGAAATGTAGGTGCAGCCCTCTCAGCATCTGGACTCTCGCCAACTCAATAACTTGCGAGGAATAGGTTAGGGTGGTATCCGACCCTATTGGCGCTTCCGTACGGGCCCAGCATGCGCAAATTGCGCAGATGGGTGACGGCCGCATACGGCGAACAGAAAGAGATACAGGGAATTGACATTTTACGACAAAGGGAGACTTGCATTTTCATATCTGGTCTTATGGCAACGCCTGAAAATCGGGTCCTGCACATCAAACGGTATGTTCGTCATTGTCTTCCGCACTGGTAGTCAAGTCGCTGACGCGGGTGTCGAGATATCTGGCAGCGCTGATCGTGGAATCTCTCTACGGCCATCGGATTACATCCTTGGACGACCCATGTATGATGCTCATGGATAGCGCGGCGGAGGCAACCACTGCAACGGGTACGACGGGAGGGACTCTTGCAGACATGCTACCACCCTGTGAGTATCGACTCGGACACCCCGTCGTCTATATTCATTTTGATACCGGATCTGGTAGTGAAGCACATACCGGCGTGGATGCCCGGGGCCGGTTTTAAACGAGCGGCGTTGAAAACGAGAGAGCTAGTGTGGCAAGCTCACCATCTACCTTACCGTATGACCCGGGAAGCCATGGTAAGTTTGGACATCACCGTGTAGTAATCATGGGCCATTTCTTATGAAAGTTGTAGGCATCTGGCAATGCTCAACCTTCATTTGTTACTAACTTAGTGGAGGAGGCAGAGAAAGCAGGTCGACTTCATGAAGAGGAGGAGGAGATCATATACACTGCGGGTGTCATTTACGTGGGTGAGCTTGTTGGCTAGTGTATGAACATGCTGTGCCGACACTGATACTCACTGGAATTACACTATAGGCGCGACAGATACGGTAAGCTGCTATCCCGTCCGCCTACCGCGTCACTGATCTTTCGTTGAGCAGACGAAGTCAGTTATGCTGACGTTCCTCCTCGCGATGACTTTGTATCCAGAAGTGTATGCAAAAGCACAAGAGGAGATGGATCGGGTAGTTGGGAAGGGTCGACTTCCAACGCTGATTGACAGACAGGACCTGCCTTACATCGAAAGTGTCCTCCAGGAAACCTACCGGTAAGTCGTACAGTCAATACAGATATCCAGGCAAGAACTCTGAGTGTGCGGAAAACCAATTCATAGTTGGCACTCACCTGTATCGATAGGTGACTTCTTAACAACCATCGTGTTGTAATATTCTAACCGGGGCGGCAGAATCTCCACACTACACAACGGAGGATGACATGTATGAGGGATACTACATTCCTAAAGGAACCAGTGTTATGACTAATCTATGGTGAGCTCGTTCGCGAATATGACCTACCTGGGACAAACGATTTATGTCGTCGGCTGTTACGCAGGCAGATCTGTCGAGACGAGCGAAATTGGGACGATGCTAAACAGTTCAGTCCAGAGCGATTTTTTGTTAAGACTGGCGCGAACGCACAAGTGTTAGATCCCCGCGATATCGTCTTCGGCCACGGACGCAGGTCAGTAATAACGTCCCCTCTAAGGACGATCGACTAACGATTGTCCTAGGATCTGCCCAGGACGCCAGTTCGCGGATGCAACTCTGTTCCTCGCCATAGCAAGCATTGTGGCAACACTTGACATCCGGAAAGCCCGTGACGCGGAGGGAAGGATAATTACCCCGAAGGTGTCGTTCACCGACTCATTCGTCAGGTCAGTTACCGGAACGCAAAGCATGCAAGCGCGGGAAGGCTCACGACATTTGTTATCTAGCTATCCAGAGGAGTTCGCTTGCGCGATAACGCCACGATCAACAGTAGCTGAGAGCCTCGTTACCGATATGCTTGCGAGCCTCCCTTGAGGGTGTAACATGTGTGATACCTTCATCACGTGTCGCGCTATTGTCGAGGAAGGGTAATGGAATGGACGTGGTATACCGTTCAGGCACCGATGGCTTGCCTGTCCTGTAGATGCTGCACTAGTCACTGCGTGTGGTGCAATACAATGCGGTGAGTGACCTTCCCTAGACACCTTGTCAGCTGAGTATCCGTTGCGACACAATGGGCATTACACTATCCGCACTGCGATCTAGGTTCGTACTCGCTGTTGCTTCTCTTCCCTGGCCTGCTTATGAGTCCGGTATACACAGGAACATGCTAGAGTGCCCGCCTCAATCTCGTTGTGCAACGGTGCTCTTCGATTTCAATCGTCGCCATGGCATATAAGGACTGGATCATGATACTTGGCCTTCTGATTTGTTTCCTGTACAGCGTCAGTCGTCTTAGGACTTGGAAGAGATACGGCCCTCTTCCACCGGGTCCAAAGCGCCTGCCAGTTGTAGGCAATGCACTCCAAGTTCCTCTATCGTACATGGAGCGCACATTTGCTTCGCTTTCAAGACAATACGGTATGTGTCACTATCTTGTCGAGAGCCATCGAGTCTGCTCACCGAGTATGAAGGTGATCTTATGCACTTGGAGTTCTTCGGAAGGCCCACCGTAGTTATCAACTCTCAAGGAATTGCTCGCGAGCTACTTCACAAGAGGGGCGCGAAGTACTCGGACCGGCCGCGCATGGTCACCATGGTAGAGATGTGAGTACACCCTCTGGCCACCAAACACCGGAAACAAGCCTGATACTCATTACAAATTGTGCTTATCTCTGTGAGGTAGGTTAGGATGGGATCCAACGGTAACTGCGCAGCGGTACGGGCCAAGCATGATCAAACAGCGCAAATGGATACACGGCGTATTCGGAGAAAAGAGTGCACTGAAAAGCCTGGATGTCATACAACGAAGGGAGACCTATGTCTTGCTCACTGGCCTCATGAGTCATGGCGACACCAGCGGAGTTCGGTCTGCACATAAAACGGTGTGTCCAAGCACTTATGGGGTGGTGTCTTTTGACACGGGGTCTAGGCATATATCAGCTATGGTTCTGGAGTCCATCTATGGCCATCGAATCACTTCTCTAGAAGACGAATACGTGACGCTAATGTCTCGTGCGATGCAAGCGACCGTAGCAATGGGTGTGGCGGGAGCCACGCCCCCTGACGTCTTGCCCATCCGTGAGTTTCAGCAAACATTCTCGGGCTATAACAGAAGGCTGAGCTTTGCGTCTTGTTACAGTGAAGTATACTCCAGCGTGGTTGCCCGGCATCGCATTCAAGCGCACGGCGCTGCACGCTAGGAAGCTAGTGTGGGAGGGGAACCATATGCCTTATCGCATGACTCGACAAGCCATGGTGAGCGAAGGGGACCGCTGGCAGGGTGATTAGCCTGATCGAGCGGATTAGGCATCTGGAACAGTGCGGCCCTGCTTCACGTCTGCCCTAGTTGAGGAGGCAGAGAGGTCTGGTCAGCTCCACGAAGACGAAGCAGAGATTATCTACTCTGCTGGCGCGATATATGGAGGTGAGCTTCTCCTGCTTTCGGTACACAGACCCCCCTGAGGATCAGGACTTGTTAGGCGCGACAGACACTGTAGGCACCAGCTTGCTGTTCAAGTTCGTCACTACTGAGATTTATGCACAGACCAGAACAGTGTTACTCACATTTATATTGGCTATGGTGCTTCATCCCGACGTGTACGCAAAGGCGCAAGAGGAGATGGATCGTGTCATCGGCGACGCCCGATTGCCAACACTGGAGGATAGGCCACGTCTGCCGTACATCAGTAGTGTCCTATCAGAAACATATCGGTAAGTGTCAGCCCAGCGCCTCCAAACAGCTGAAGTCGGCGCGCCACTCATAGCCCACTCTGAGATGGCATGCGCCCGTCCCTCTAGGCGAGTGTCTTGCGAGACTCGTGGAAGCCATGGCTAACGTGGATGTGTAGGGGTTCCACACTGCACTACCGAGGACGACCACTACAATCGTTTCTATATTCCCAAGGGTGCTGTTGTTGTTGCCAACCTTTGGTTTGCATCAAATTCCTGCCTAGCTCAAACTTGCCTGATACCTTGTCTTAAGGCAAATGTGCAGGGACGAGCGTGTCTGGGAGGACCCTGCCTTATTCAAGCCAGAACGTTTCCTGAAGCCAGGACGCTCGCAACCTGAGTCGGAAACGTTGGATCCTCGCAATATTGTTTTCGGATATGGGCGTAGGTCAGTAGTGCGGTCGAACATCAGTGGGCTCGCGCAAGTGACATCAGAGCGCCATAGAATCTGCCCAGGGCGTCACTTCGCGGACACAACCCTGTTCCTCACCATCGCCAACATGGCAGCAACACTTGACATACGGAAAGCGCGCGACGCCGATGGGGTGGAAGTCACTCCGAGGATCAGCTTCACGGATTCATTGATCAGGCGAGCTGTTCCAGCGTGTCGCAGGTAATAGTGAGACTCACATCCAAGCTGTCCCCTCCACGAATGCCGTGACTCACAGCTACCCGGAGGATTTTGTCTGCTCCATCACACCTCGTTCGTCGGCAGCCGAAAGTCTCGTCGCGGAGACTTTGGCTGGCCTACCCGAATGAATTTTCGAAACGGGTTTCTTGTTCACAAGACAGCCGCGGCGTCACGGAAAGCGGCTACCCGGCGTGCTCATCGAGCCAGGCGACCGAAGAGAACACTGGTAGATGGATGACATGAATGACGCCCGATCCCGGGATGGCCCTCTTCCATTCTTAGGCACAGAAGGTGTTGAGTATGCTTAGAAAATGCAGCGCGAGGCACGATGTTTGTATTAAATCTAATATATCAGCTTGAAGGCGCCTCTAGCCTGATATATTCATCAAGCTGCCGTTCTTCCTTGTTCAGTTGGGCCCGGGTCTCCTTTAGTGGGCCGTAGCCAACCCTCTCCTTGAGTGCAAAAATATCGCGCAATGTAGGCGGTCTGCATGTCGCTCCACGGATGAACCTTGCACCGTGCCGTCAATCACGGAACCTGTTCTCTACATAGTATGGCCGCAGTATATATACCGAGAGAGCTGGCCAGTGAATGCTACTGACCTTCCGGCTCAGGCTCGGCGGCGGATATACTCCTAGGTCAAAGCACTGCTATCGCACGGTATTGGCTCCCGCTTTCCATGTCTTCTGTGGCCGTGGCGGATTCGGATGCGCTCATCCTCGAATTGAGCAGCTCGTGAGTGTGGACATTCAGATGCATTGATTGTTCGTTCCACTGATTTCGCGTACATAGCTTCGTGGCGTACAGATGTCTGGTCGCCGCATTCAGTGAGTTACGTGACCTTCCCCCTCCCCCTCCTCCTCCTCCTTCTCCTCTATCGATGATATACTCAATTGACCGAACAAACACACGCTCGTCATCACAGCGGTGTATATCTTTGATCGCTTCCTTACGTTCAACTCGGAGGTCGAGCACATCTGGCGGCGCAAGAAATCCGCGATTACCTGGGTATACGTTAGCATGCACGTCTGCACGCTTCTCTTGTTCGTAACGAACGTTGCGGGATGGCTTGACCAAGGCACTTGCGTGGTCAGTGTGCAGTCCTCCCTGTCCCTCGCTGAATGTGCGTAGGCTGACGAACATGTGTCTTCGCCCCTACGCAGAGGTCTGTCTACTTCTCACTGCTTGACATGGGCATGCGCGTTAAGCTCGTCTGCAGTGCCTATGGCTTAACAGTGACGGATACTGCCGCGCTGTGTGCATTATATCTGATCTGGGGAGGTAAGAAAACGTTCAAAATCGTCTACTGGCAATCAAACACACTCTTTTAGTCATTTCCGCCGCTCGGGCATACACGATCAATGGGTGCCGATGGCCCATCCCGGCCTTCACATTCCTTATGTCCCTGGTACCTGTCGCGACAAACATTGTAGGTTGGGACTCGCTCGGACGGACGTAGTTTGTAGGAGCTGATTTCCCTGTTCATCTCAGGCCTTCTGTTGGGGTCTGACGTGGGAGGTGGAGAGTCCTCCCGTCAATTGTGCAGTCTGGAACAGGATGTCCCAACTGACGGAAATGAGGTCAGCCAACATCTACTCATTGATATTACGACTTGAGCTCAAAGAGAAAGGATAATAGGCGTAAGCATCCTTGCAGTCTCTGAAGAGGTGGATCTCCAGCTATATTTTGCAGTTGAGATCGCCTCACGCACATGCGTTATTGCCGTCGACCTCATCGTGCTTCTCGTTACTTGGAGGGCGACGTACGGCATGCACAAGTCCGCGCACTCGCTAAAGATAGAGAGCTCTATTGCATCGGCCCTCTTGAGGGATGGTACGTACTAAGCTTTAGCATCCTCTTCGAGGTTAAAGACCTCACTTTTATTGACAGGCACTGTCTACTTTGGGTGTGTCGGCTCTTGCTATTCACCCGACCGACGTGTAACTGGACCGCTGACGCTACGTTATCAGTGTGCTCCTAGTCGTCAACGTCGTGTGCATGGCGCTCTGGGTCACCAACACGCTTCAAGCGGCGACGACCTTCTCAACCGTGTGCGTGAACTGCTGATCCACTGTGTCAGCTCACACACCTTTCGACACAGACTCAACACCACGCTCCTTTCGCGCTTCTTCCTGAACCTCCGTGGTGCGGCACTCGCCCCTGACACCCGCACGCTCCAAAGCACGTCCGATCCGAGCGAGACCCACTTCACTTCCGTTGTCTTCGGGAATTTGGGAGGGTCGCTCGCGCTTGGGGTGGAGGATGAGCTCGAAGGGGCCCTTGAACAGGCCGCTGTGGGTTATGACGGCGAAATATGCGAGGTGGAGGATAATACTGAAGCTTGAAGATGTTGTGCACTGGCAGGGGTGAACTGGCAGTCTGGGATTCAGCCTGTTTCTCGTGGTGTACTTGTAGCATGATCCCGGGGGTCGTAATATTACAGCGTAGTCGATGATTAGTGTATGGTTTCTGTTCAAGCTGGATGCTCCGTCGATTGTCGCAACTGGAGCGAGTGTTTCCGAGTTTCTCGGAATGGAGTTCGATCAAGTGATCGTGATCGGACTCGCTATACCGACGCGCCGCTCTCGACCGCCCGGGGCCGGGCGGAACTGTCTCCATCGCCATCGCCGCTCTCTCACCGCTACCACAACTTCGTCGACGCTCTGCTCGCGACACGAAGGGCCACCCTTCACTGCGCAGCCCACTCCCGTAAACACCTTCATTCAGCAGCAAGAGCACTACAAGTCATCTCGCTTCATATCCTCCGCACCGAGCATGGAAATCTCGTACGTGTCCTCTCCGCATCCTCTCCAGCGCGCACTCCTATCATCCCCCTCCACAGCTCCGTCCTTGCGGGCGGGTACCACCACCCGCTCGCGCGCTCCTGGCAGGCGAAGCGGACGCTCACCAAGGGCATGTTCATGTACCCCATCTTCATCACAGACGACGCCGACGCGCACGTCGAGATCCCCTCGCTGCCCGGGCAGGCGCGCTGGGGCGTGAACCGCCTCGAGGGCTTCCTCGGCCCGCTCGTCGCAAAGGGCCTCCAGAGCGTCATCCTCTTCGGCGTCCCCCTCAAGTGCAACAAGGTGCGTCCGCCCGCCCGCGCTAGCGCTCACCGAGCTCACCCCTGCAACCAAGGACGCGCGCGGCTCCCCCGCAGACGACCCCGAGGGCCCCGTCATCTCCGCGATCCGCCGCCTCCGCACGCTCTTCCCCGCGCTCTACATCGCCGCGGACGTCTGCCTCTGCGAGTACACCTCGCACGGGCACTGCGGGCTCTTCCGCCCGGACGCCTCCGGCACGCTCCTCCCCGAGGAGTCCGCCGCGCGCATCGCGGACGTCGCGCTCGCGTACGCCGCCGCGGGCGCGCACTGCGTCGCCCCGAGCGACATGATGGACGGCCGCATATATGCGATCAAGCGGCGGTTGATGGACGCGGGGTATGCGAACCGCTGCACGCTCATGAGCTACTCTGCGAAGTTCGCGAGCGCGCTGTATGGACCGTTCAGGTGCGTGTATGCGCTGCGTTGGGCTCCGGCGCGGGAGCTGATGTATACCGTAGGGACGCTGCTGGGAGCGCGCCCGCATTCGGGGACCGCAAATGCTACCAGCTGCCCCCGCAGGGTAAGGGCCTCGCCCGCCGCGCTATCGTGAGTGTGTATATGCGTGCAGAGTGAGCCCTATCTGACAGACACCCTACTCAAGAAACGCGACGTCGCCGAGGGCGCAGACATCATCATGGTCAAGCCTGCCCTGCCGTACCTGGACATCATCCAGGACGCGGCGGAGCTCGCGCCGGACCTCCCGCTCGCGTGCTACCAGGTGAGCGGTGAGTACGCGATGATCGTTGCCGGCGCGCGGGCGGGCGTGTACGACCTCAAGACGATGGCGTTCGAGACGTCCGAGAGCTTCGCCCGCGCGGGGTGCACCCTCATCCTGAGCTACTTCACCCCGCAGTTCTTGGACTGGCTTGAGGTTTAGAGGGGGTAGGTCGGGGATGGCAAGGCAATAAAAACGGATGTACTCAGGGAAGTAGTCATTGCTGTACTAACGTAGTGGACGTAGGAGGATATGAAATTAGGCAGGTTCCATCTTGAACGCGTGTCCGTCCCGCTCACCCACCTGTGACTGTGAGGCCGTGAAGCAACAGAGTAGGGCAGCCCGGGCATCATGAGAACTTCATATCCGGCGGTGAAAGAATGCAGCCATGATAACCTCATGATCCTCCTACCAACGCTGCACAATGTCATTATATGCGCATTACTGATACATTCCATGAATCTTGCACTGGAACAGCTATCTCGGGGTGCCCTAATGCCTCCTCGCGGTAGACCTTGTAGGACTTGCAAGATTATGACGTGTGCTAGGTGGAGGCCCTTCCTCCAAGCGAAGTGCCGGTATCTGCGTTACGGCGAATCCAGCGACGCCGAGCACTAGTACTCGTGTCAGCGACCCATACGACCGAACAGGAAGAGAGAGACGCACGATAGCCTGTGATCTTCTCGAACGGTGTATGGAAGTACACACTCGTCGTATACGACGCAAAGAGCGCCAGGGAAATCATCAGCCCAGTGAAAGCAACGGCGTACTTGTGATGCGGCGGCCACTTGAGATCGACACGTCGCACACCCGGTGCAGAGGACACAAACGACGCGCGGAGCTGGTCCACCAGGAACAGCGTCGACATCGTCAGCAGGAAGATGTGGCCGGACACGTCGTGGCCCCTCCGGAGGCGCGGCACTGCGCGCCAGTCTGCGCCGGGGAGGACGATGGAGGCGGGGAAGAGGGCCGGATGCGTGCCCGCGCTGATGGTGGACCTGGTGTAGCAGAAATCGGTGGGGACGCCGACGACGGCGCCGTCCGGCAGGTTGACGACGCACTCGCCTCCGGTGCTGACGATGAGGCGCTCGAGCACGGCGGGGCCGAAGAACCAGCTCGTGAAGCCGAGGAAGACGGCGGTCGCGGCGGCGTACTGCGCGAGCCGCCGGAGCGTGCGCGTTGCGGGCGGGGCGGTGAGGAGGAGCGCGAGGAATGCGGCGGACGTCCAGCCCCAGACGCGCTTGATGAAGAGGACGTTGAGCACGTTCTTCTTGTTGGCGAAGTAGTGCGTCGCGTGGAGGGGGTGCGGGAGCGCGGTGAGGAGGGGGTTGGAGGTGTCGAGGTAGGAGGAGTTGATTACGGATGAGAGCGTGCCGAGCCCGACGATGGCGGTGATGATGATGAGGGCTGCTATTCGGGGGTCGGGCATCGTTGAGGCCGTCGTGCAAGTCGTGCAGGTAGTTGAAGAGGAATATGTGGGTGGGAGAGCAAGTGGGAGAGCAAGTGCGGCGTCCACCGACAAGGCGTGCTTGCTTGCTGGAGAACGCGCGCCTTGCTACGTCATCGCGTAGGCGCGCACGGCTACGCGCTACCACTCAACACGTCGCGCGCCACCCTCCGCCACCGGGGACCGTATTGCGTCTGGCGACGACGTCGAAGTCTGGCCCTCTCAAACATCATTCTGACGATCTTCAATGAACCTTCAAGATTGATGATAATTGTGGAAGCTGCTCGAAGGACCATACAGATACACAGGTGTACGAGTGATTAAATCAGGTCGCAGGGGCGGCCGGCGCGACGTGCCAGTCGAGTAGTCCGGCGACGCGGCGATGTGGCAGAGGTGTGTGAATCGGATGATGTTCTCAATTCCGGAATACTACAGGAAAGCGTACGCCATATGCTAATCTGCACCTCCAGGATCTTGATGCAGGCTGGAACTTAAACGGAGTGATTGGTAGGTTGGCATTCACTCCGAGTCAGCGGGTCCAGCCGTGACTAACATCATGTTTCCCCCAGTAGCTGTGTATGTGAATCAGTAAGTATGTCAACCACACATCCGCGCGCAGCCCATCTGCACTGCTTTTTCAGTCACAAACGCGCATCCAAATGTAGTAGTGCCACAGACTGGTACAGAGCGAAGGATCCGGCCGCCGTGGCGCACATATAGTAGGCAGCTCACGTTGTTGCAGCATATTCACAGCCCGGCGTATGGTGCCACGAAACCTCTTGAAAAGCGCTCGGGATTTGGGCATATATCGTTGTTCAGCATCGGTAAATGGTGCCAAACCGGGTATGGCTAGGTGGCTCATCTTGCCACAACGTTGCTGCGCACTCATTACGTTGAACCTTTTATTTCGAATGCATGCGCCACCAGCAACACTGGTACGCAAACTTCGGAACACAGATATGTACGTATCAACCAGCGAACCTAATTTGATCGGGCATTCAAAGACAACAGAGGCATCCCCCGCAGTCAACCTACCCAACGATCAGGGCTATGAACAGAGTCATCTACTCTTAGGGACGCCCGTTCCGAGTCGTGGCGGCAATATCACCTTCGCTGTGCGTTCCAGGTTTGGTGCACCCTATGGATCAATCGCTACTCTTAGATCGTGCACATCTAGCTGACAAAGCCTTAGGTTATGCATGTTTATGTAGGTGGCGTATACGCGTATCGTTCAGAACAAGGATTACCCGAAAACATCAGATATGTTACAGATCGCATGACGGGTGGATGTGACGTTTGTGCGTAGTTGACGAATGCGTGCGCAGATGGGGACAAGACGATGCGTTTTCGTTCTACTCGATATCTAAGCTGAGTGGCGGTTCTTATTGCTGTCTTTCCGACGTCATTGATTTTTTGAATCCGCTCAGGTATTCAAATGAACTCCTCTTCCGAGGATTGCACCGTGCAGCGGGATTCTCCAACCTCGCATCTCCCCCTCTCTGGATGACATCCGAGCAGCAAACAGTACTCTGGTGCGCATGTATGGGAGCACAAGTGGGATAGGTGCGCTGGTCTCCCCCAGTCTTTGATTGACGGTGGCGCTGACGGTACTGCGTAACGCAGAAGACTACCCAGACGCGGTTCTGCTCGCGTTCGCGTGCGACAGCGACGGCACGACCCCTGATGTCGTCGAGGAGGGCTCACCCCGACGTCCTGTAAGGCACATACGAGTTGACCTCTCCAAAGCGCTTCTGGCCGACACATTGGCGACCCTGAGCGGGAAAAGTATATCGGTGTTACTGCTCCGTGGAGTATCCCCGAATCTCGCGACTATTCTTGATATTCTTCATGTCGTACAGGGATTACTGACAAGCCTCGACGTGGCGCTACTCCCGCCACCGCATGTCGATCCACCGGGGTATGTGGGCGTCCCGCGGGAAGACAAGGACATGCCGTCGGTCTCCAACATTCAACCCCTTGTACTCCTCTGATTGCAGAGGTACTCCTGCGAACTAGCCGACGGCGCCTTGCAGGAGTCGCCAACCACGGCGCTCATCGAGTGGCTGGTTACGTCAGGGTCTTGTGCCCACCTGCAAGAACTGGTCGTAGACGTTGACCCACAGCCAGGGAACGCACCCCAAGAGGACTTCCCCTCCAAGTTTTCGTCTCTCAATAAGCTCCTACGCGCTGCAGGCCTGTCGCTCGTTCGCTTGGACATCATTAATCATCCCCTCGGTAAGTCGTCCGCCCCACTGACTGCTACGTATGCCGATCGCTCAATCCGAATGTTAAGGCAATCATATGGGACGTCACGACCTCAGTCTTGCGAGCAACTCGGCCCTGAATCATATGAAAATGACATTTAAACTCTCAGACAACGCAAGCATCAACGATAGCACTGTACTCGAGTCCAACATCATCCGAACATTCCACAATTCGCTGGCAACTAGTATGCTCAACGTCAGACTATTGGGCATCATGGTCGGCGCCCCAAGAATCCCCCCCTACCAAAGCTCATTCATTTCATCCAATCTCGTTATGCAGCTCCGCTCCGCCCTCCGACCATGGTGTCTGCCCTCGACGCAGATTGAGGTCGTTCCGCCAGCAAATCACTGACAAAGATCATTGAATTTACGTTCAAGTTGATGAGCGCACCATGTTTCACAAACAGCAATGTCATGCCACAGGAAGGTGAATGCTCTATCCCAGCGATGCTGAGAGATGCTGCATCACGCACAAAGCTCCTGACCGGCATCTACCAGTGCCGTTCGATTCAATATAGCTATTCGGATGAAGTTACACTCTCGGGTAACCTGTACGTTCCGTCCGTAGTACTACAAGTCATGTTCACTATACCACGGGTCTCCCAAGCAATAAAGTAGGCACGCATGCGCTCCATAAAGTGCTCCGCTACACTCTTCGCTGTGCAGACATCCCAGCGCTGTTTGTTGTATCTGAAGTGGAGCAAGACTTCGACGCGGGTTAGGCGAGAAAAACATTTCCTCTCCTGTATCAATTTCATCTGCTCGATGAAACCGCCGTGCAACCCCCGGTTCATATTTGCCATAGATGGTCGGATTCTGGATATATCATGGTCTGTGGCACCAAGAAATCCAGTAAAGTCGAGATGGAAAGTTATTTGATCAAGTGTAGGTTCGGGTATGTAAAGGAGAATGGAGGATATTGCTGTACCAATGAAGATCATCTCCGCGCTGTCCGGTGGGTTCTTGATATCCAGTTCTAAGATCCGAATGCGCGTTAATTTTGCAAACACACTGTCGTACAGCATGCCGCCGCCTGTAGGAAGTGAGGATCTTGTTAGTTGAGCGCACAATGGCCCGGCGGGCCCGGGAAACACCCTCGACGAACTTGCATACCTTCCCCGATGCTGTTCATGTACAGATATTCGACCGATGGTCCCGTTTGTACAATCAATTCAGGAATGGTGCTGGTTCCACCTGGCGCTAGTCCGCGGAGAAAGTCGGAATGGAAATCCTGGGTAATCTCCAAACCCCGAATGGTTTGGTGAATTCCCGATACTGCTACCCACTTCGCGAGGACCTCGAGAAATTTGAAGTCAACTCGGCTGAGCACGAGTGCTTTTAGGGGAGGTACGCGATGCTGTATCGGTATGTCGTAGTGTGAACTTGGAGGCATGGTGGACGGGGGAACTCGGAGGCCACAATTGTGCACATCGAGACGAAGTTCCAGCTGGGGGAATGCATGGACAACACGCAAGAACTCGCAAAAGCTTGATGAGAAGTTGAATAGCAAGAGTCGTGTGATTGTCACGAAGTGCGAGAGTGCAGTGAAGAAGGCTCGGTGAGTAGGACCATGAAAGCAGTTCAGGAAGTGTACATTTTCCACTTTCGGCACATAGGTATAGAGCATGAGTGGGATTGATTGGTAGAATCTGGGGGAGCACTGAGACTGGGCGACGAAGATTGTCCGCGTTCGAGCAAGCAGGTTGCGCACTGCGGGGTACGTTTGTGCTGCGTGTACCAATCGAAGGAGCTGGATACGATCCAGGATGTACACAGGCTCGTACAATCTGCGTATGGCATAACCATGCCAGGAGCGGCATACTGGCAAACATGCCAACAAGGTGCCTCGGTCTGTCTTCACGTCATCAATGATCTGATGAACTAGCTCGAGCGGTACCCGGCTCGCAACATGCCATGGATTGGCAATGCGGACATGCACGGTGCCAGCGTCATCGTCCTGCAACACTGTGGGAGAGTGCCTGTTGTCGGTGAGCAGCTAGTGAGACATCAGACTCATCAGAACACCACGCGAATGAACGGTATAGATGTATCAACCTTCGATGGTCCGGAGGTACGGCTACCCTCTGATCCAAGCATTCGATCGGTGACCCACCACCCCCAGCTGGCCGGAAGTACAACTGGTTCATATTCGTACGCTTCAAGGTTCCCGCGGCATACAAAGATGATGCTGTCCGGATTCGACATGGTCTTTGGGTTGTCAATCTCAGGAGGACGATATATGCTCTCGAAGAGCCTTGGTCTATGGGTAGAAGGATGTGAAAGGAGGTAGTGGACGACCGCCAGCTGAAGACGAAGTGAACCGGTAGCACGCTAATTCTGGGATCATGGTTATAGTAGCACGTGCTAGTACAGTATGTACGTCACCTATCGATCAGGTTGCTTCTCAAGTCGCGTAAGATTGTTCTGCTGCGCGAAGTTACCACCTACTATGAATCATGAATGAATGCAACTCCGAGTCGGGATACAGGAAACAATCTAGGCTATGCAGCCATCCTCCAAGGTACTTGTTGCATGAAATCGTCGTGGATGCACTGACTCTGCCCTTAGGCCGTAAAGTATGAACGCAAGTACTGAAAAAATAGATAAAGAGGCAGGAGACTGAGCGACGAGGTGGACTGAGCACAGGCAATCATTCCTCGAGCCACTCGTGCCGGTACGCAGGAGGTAACCGCATGTCGTCATCTGTAATCCTTCCCGCGTCTTCCTCCACTATAGGCTGGGTCGTCAGGGCATTGGCAGTGTCGGTAGTGGCGGCCGTAGATGGTGCCGCGCTCTCCAGAGCAGATCGAAGCTTCGACTGACGACTCCGCGACCCGTCAGTAGTAGTCGAGTCGGCAGTCGAGGAACCGGCAATGTTTTGCAGCAGCACTTGACTCTCGCTCGGAGATTGACTGTTCGTTGCATGTTGCTCTGGAGTCCCAGAGCCCAGCTTAGCAGCAGAACAGCTTTGAGGGAAAGAGAGGACGTACCAGCATAGTCGCTGCTTTGCGCGGTGAAAGGGGTGATAGGGTGATTGCCGAGCCCTGACATAGGGCGGCTGTCCGTTACATCACCGTCGATATCAAGGACGTGTGCACGAGTTCTTTTCCGTCGCGTAATCACTAGTGCTGCGATGACTATCACCGCAACGATACCCCCCACACCGCCGACGACACCGCCGACGATGGCGCCTACATGTGATTTCCCCGATGAAGAGGTTTGCGTCGCGGAGCCGCCGCCGGTGCTGCCGCTCTGCGGAGCTGATGACGAAGATGACGGCTCCGAGTTGTTCGAACAGTGTTGGAAAGTCTGATTGTTGCTCGTCGCATGGTCCTGTTCTGCGGTTTCGCGCGTGTACTCGCTGATGGATCAACTCAGTAAGGATACCCAGTATGTCGTGTGGTAGAGCCCTCACTAGTACCTGAACAACGAATGAGATGTGTTTCTCGTGAGGACTGAGCAGTCACGAACCAAGATCCGTCCACCCAGAAGAGATCGTAGAGAAAGTTATCCAGACGTATGTTTTGATTGCACACTGCGGTTTGAATGTTGTCGGGTAGCCTACAAAAAGCCGTCTGAGACCGTGTCCCACAATGGCAGGAGGGAAAGGTTACTCACGACTGATTCGTACCAGCCCCGCAATAAGTCCCTCCCTGTCCACTCCATCGGTACAGATAGTACGCGCCCTTCCCTGAGAGAAAGACAACCAGTCAGCGGGCTCGGGGTCACTTGTCCGAGTTCTCCGCAGCGGCAAGAGAGCTCCTTCGTCAGCAAAGCGAGACGTACCAGCATCATATCCCGTGGAATTCTGGCTGTTGGTATCCCACTGGCAGCTAGTCATTACTCTCCCTTCAGCACTACTGCACCAACAACGACCGAGTCTGCGTACTTGAGACATAGCATACTCAACGTAAACGCTATAGAGTTGCAACAGCAGGCGTCTGCAATCATGTATCATGTCTGTCAGGTGGCGTATGCGATATGAAGCGTCAACCTCGAACGTACTGAGCTGGTCATTGCACTGGTCTCCTGGAGTCGAGGTACGCATGGACGGCACTTCATCTGTGGCAAACCGTGTATCCCCTCGAATTGTAAGGGCGATAAGCAAGCAGAGGCATACATTGGCTGTTGCATATCTGTCGTAACCGTTGGTAGGTCATGCCTGAAGGTAGGTCGATAAATAATTATCAGTGAACGGAGGACAATGATCACGACTACCAACGTACATGGCGTTTCCCCAACGACGTCAGTATACCAGTCAAGCGCATCGCTCGCGCACGTCACATTGCCCGCACCGAAGCTAGACCTCACCAGTGAGATGAGGAACAGGCCCACAGCAAACGTGGCCCTCATCATGGACGAACGACTCCAGGAGCGGTTTACACCAAGTGGGCAGCGTGAAGGATGGACAGTCGCCCACGACTGGTCGGAGCACAGGTCGTCCAAGTCGGCTAGTATTCGGCATAGCCCTCCTTATGTGGCCCTCGGCGAGGCTGCAGTGCAGGACCGGCCATGCTTCGACTGACAGCTGGCAGCCACTCGTAGAGCGCCCGTAGATGGCGCGTGCCGTTCGCGCCGACCGCAACGGTTTGGTCCTGTCCCAGCGAAGGGTCTGGGTCGCGCCCCACCCCTATGTTGGAGATAGATCTTATGTTAGGTATATAAATCATGCTTGTCGACCAATCCCGAACGCGTCGAAGGAAGGAGATGTTAGCTCGACGTTCGCTGGCACGCCGGGAGGATGAGTCAGTACTTATATTGCTTGATGGAGGTGGATCAACCGTACCTTTGAAGCTTGTAGCGTGAGGCAGCCTATCGTCAACAATTCATGTCAGTGATTCGCTAAGGCAGCGTAGAAAATATAGGTCATGGCCGCACCTCTGGAGGTCTGGTCCCCGCCCTCTCCTGCTCGTCCGACCAACTTCACAAAGCGCAACTCGAAAACGATGTGAGCTATCGTCGGAACGCCCATAAAGCTCGAGGTGATCCTGTTTGATCTTTGACAACGTAACTGCTTGGCGTGTCAGGAAAGTGCGCATCAGCTCGGCAGCAGTCAGCATATACCGGCAAGACCATGACCGCAAACGTGAACAGGTAGCAACGAGTGTAACATGGTGTGAGTACATTGTGAGTAGCTATAAAGTAAAGCCAATAATCTAGATATGAAAAGTCCCTGCTTATATGCAACCGCGACAACGGCCGAACTATCAAAGCCCGACGGCGATAACGAGGATCACTCAGAGTTCCACTCGCTCTGGTACGCAGGCGGTAACCGGATGCCGCCACCAGTGAGCCGCCCCGCGTCCTCCTCCTGCACGACTGGGACGAATGGATCCATCGCGGCCATGTGCACCACGCCACTCGGCTGGCTGAAGCTGCTCGTGCTCTCGCTGCGCCCGTGTACGGGGGAGAGGGCTTCGCGCGAGTCGGTGCCAGTGCTGGGCCCGGTGCGCGAGCGCGAACCTCGGCCCGAACGTGAGCCCGAGCCCGAGCCCGAGCCCGAGCCCGAGGAGGTCGAGCTCGGCGCAGCATATGCGGAGCCGTACTGCATCTGTGACCACTTTCCTGACCGTGACATAGTTGATAGAGATGGCGCTGGGGTTGAGAACGGATCGCCCGCTGTAGAAAATCGCGATGAGAACGGGGACGCAGGTGTGGCACATTGGGAGAGGAATGCGCACCTGCGACGAACGGCGTGATACTGCCGTTCCGCTCGGCCATGTGGGGGCTTGTCGGACCGCTTGATGGGCTCGCTACGCTCGTGTCCATGCTGAGGGAAGCCCCGCCGGGACCCTGGTCCTTGCGTTGTGTCCGTGCATACCACGCAATAAGGGCACCGAGCAGGACGAGTCCAACGACGCCGCCGACAACTCCGCCTGCGATGGCAGCGGTGTTTGACTTGTGCTCGCCGCCTGTTGCACCGAGCCCGAGGGCAGTCCCGTTGCCCGTGACTGTCGAGGGAACCGCCGTGATGACCGTCGTTACAATAGGGACGGTGGTTGCCGTCCCGTTGATCGTCGTCTGCGACTCGAACGTCGTCACGACCGAAGAAGAATGGGTTACCGTGATTACGGCAGAGGACGACTGCTGCTGAGAGGTGGTAACCGGGGTATCAGATGTGGTCGGGTTCGGCGATGCTGTGGTCGTTCCGGCGAGGGTCGACGTTGGCTGAGCACTGGACGAACTCGAACTCGGCAGGAGCGCCGCAGCCGTACTGCTGTGTGTTGCTGATGATGATGAGCTACTCGAACAATAGAAGACGCCGTCCCCGTTGCTCGCATAATTCGTTTCGGCGGTCTCCCGGGTGTAAGTACTGCATACAATAGCGGTCAGACATATTCGTAGGCGCAAGAACAAGGACCTACTAGAACCTAGACCGAGCGAAGTGATGCTCGCTTTAATGAGGGAACAGGAAGTTGATGCAGGCACGCACCATGCACCATTGGTCCAGAACAAGCTGTACAAGAACTTCTCGAGCTTGATGCCTTGATTACATGCAGCGGTCTGAATATTGGTCGGTAGACTGACATAGGCGACCGTTGGATGAATGTGCGAGGGGTAGTCGAGCGAATACACACCTTTGGTTCGTACCGCTCCCACAATACCCACCGCCTTCGCTGAATCGATACATGTAGTAGGCCGAAACACCTGCAACGTGAACAATTGGTGAGGATCTTGTCCAGGCGGACGAGAACGCACCAGCATCAATCCCATTGCTACTACTACTGGCGGTGTCCCACTGGCAGCTGCAGGGTGATCGACAGTGTCAACCACCTGCGGAATCACAGATATAGAGCTGCGTACTTCATGCAGAGCATGCTCAATGCCCATGAAATGGAATTGCAACAGCAGGCCGCTGAATGATGTATGTGCTCAGCCACGAGCAGACGTCGTATCAATACGAACAACTTACAGACTTGGTCATCGCAGTTGTCTCCAGGCGTGTTCACACGGAAAGATGGCACCTCATCTGCAAGTGGGTTCTAGTCAGGCTGTAATATCTTGATGCTACAGAACGCGGCACCAACAGTCACTATTGCAGATCTGCCGCAGTCGCTGGTAGGTCATACCTGTAGTTCGTCGCTAGTCAGTGGAAGACGTCACGACGAGAGGGCAGGGAATGCGTACATGGTGTCTCGCCAACAACATTAGTATACCAGTCGAGTGCGCTCCCTGCGCACGTCGTGTTGCCCGCGCCCCACGCCGGTCTCGCAAGGAATGGGAGGAGTGCCGCAGAAAGTAAATAGAAAGAGCGCATAAGTTAGATGTGTCGTATTCACAGAACGGGGGGGAGGCCGGGGAGACGAGGCACACCGTAGGGTACGGTGCATGCGCAAGTGCTTGGGGAAGGAGAGGAGGAGTGCATGCTCCGGATGGGTCGGCTGTGCATGACCCAGGAGCGCGGAAAGCCCAAGGGGAAGGATCAAGGCGATATCAAGGAACAATGATGATGAGGGCGACCATGACATTGACAGATCCCATCGCTATATTTGCACCTTCGGAAAGAGTGTTTCCTGGACCAGTTCGAGGGTCGGAATGCTTGATTCTTTTCATAAGTGGGGCATGTTGCACAGAGGACGAGGTCAAGGATTGCGATGAGAGAAGGAGGACAGCTGAACGTCGACGAGACCTTGGACGAGACCACCGTGTCCATGGCCAGACAACTAAGCGCCCAGGGCCCATCACCGGGCAAGCTAATCCTGCGCATGCTACATACGCAGCATGATACGCTACGTGACGGGAATCTAGACCCATTCTGTGGCTCATCGTTGAAGCTGAAGAGTCGGATCGAAGCTGAATGCTTGGAGAGGGGGGCATACGAGATAGCAACGCTCGTACTGTATTAGCATTATCTCAAACAAGTCTCAAGCGGGACTCAGCTGCAACTTCAGTCTACAACACTTGTCCAGGAAATACACCACATACCCGATTGACCCTCGTGTGCTGTGTAATACTGCTCTGGATGATAGTTTACGGAGGGCGTCATTGAGTTATACGTTCGCAACCAGCGCCGACGGTGGCGCTGACTTGTGCGCTGTGCGGACGTGCGGACGCCAAAATTGTCGTTCCAGCCAAGTGTCGTCGGATGCGGCAATTTCATATCGGAGGTTTCGTGCGTTGGGGCGTCGCCCATGCGACAGAAGGTTTTCGACTGGCGGATCTATACGGTATGTAGACGGGGGAAGACAACGTTCGTGGGCGGTACCCGAACGGTGATAACTTACTATTATGTAAGTGGTACTTACTTACCGGTGTCAAGGCGTCTACAGTAGATTACGTAATATACATGGTCGTTTGGGCGCTTCTTGCTGTACTCCTCCTTCCAACCTCCTCTGAATCCCCACAGCACTTACCACTCGGACCACGTCCGAACAATCGTATTACGCGTATTGAAGTGGCCGATTCTTAATGCTTGAACTAATTCCTGCTCTGCTCAGAGTATATACTTCTAAAATTGGGCGCCTGGAATTCAACGGGTCATATCGAACGAGGGTCGACGTACCAAGGCTCAGCTCGCATGCGCAGTGCGCGTGAGTGCTACGCGGTAGGGTCATTGTAGGCAAGAAGATGGGGTCGGTGGCGCGCCCGGCTCATTCATGGCGCAACTGGTACTGCTTGGTACGCACGTACGCCCGTGTTACTAATCAGTGGCGACTTCTCCATGACGAGCCGTCCTCTCAGGCTTGCAGCGCTCACATCCCACATATAGGTTCGTGTGTCCCGTGGCTGTCCTGCTATTCCTTTCTCTCTACCCCACACTACGATCTTCATTCTCTGCAATTCGTTCAGCGGAATGCTCCCAAACACCACGGTACGCCTATCATGGTTACCGGTTGCTAGCTTCTACTACTGATATCATCGAAGAATGCGCAGCGACTCGCACCACCTCACTTAGGACGACCGTCTGCTGCCGCCGGACAGCTGGAGAATAGCACAATTCGTGTCCAACTCGCTGAGCTGCAATCGCCCGTTGTCGGACGCAAGCGAGTACATCGACGCTTGTCGCTAGAATTTTGCTCAGAGGGATTTGCACCCAAGGTGTGGCACCAAGGACAGGCGACCACTCGACCCTCCGCCTGTCGTCAAAGTGAGGCTGTTCGAGCTCGCAAGTACTGGTATAGAGCACGAGCTAGTGGATTTGAGGTCTGTCTATATACCCTTTACCGGACTCCGTCAGCTCACGGGTTCCTTGCAGTGAACGCAACGCTTTTGATTTTGTCTGCTTCGTTGATCTGTTCCCTCTTCCAAGTGGAGACAGCAATACTGAGGTTGAGGCCAGCGTCACTAACAGCGCTTTCGCGGCCCCATACACTGAGCCGTCCTTCGCCGCAGGCCCCAGCTCCGCGCAACTCCCGGCCATGCCTGGACAGCTTTACGGGTCTGCGTCGACTGACCTCGCTTCTTCTATCCACCCCTCTGGCTTCAGCGATGTGTTCCCTGCACATGCACCTGCGAGCTCTGACCCCGCTTTCGACAGCGCAAACAGCACGGCAGACCCCAGTGTAGAACAAATACTGGCTTATGTTGATGGGGTGGCTATCGTGCAGGGGACCAGTCGTACGCCGTCGCTTGTAGGTACCTCCGTTGTCTCTATATCGTGCTATGATCTTGACGGGCGTTCCGCGCTCCTCGGCGTCTTTCATGTCGGTGACCCCCACTTCGCGCTGGCGCAGGACTGTGTGGCTGATACTGGGATTGCGCAGGATCTAGCGGTGGACGTCCTGGGCAGGTTCGTACTGCGCTACCGTGCCGCCAACATGCTCTGGCGCGGTGGACCTCGGGAGCGCCCTATCGTCGCCGAGTGCTGGGGCGCACCCTTCGAAGTCTATGCTGCGCACTCGTTCCCTGGCTTGCAGGAGTCGACAGAAATGACTAAGGTGAGTCAGTTTCCTGAAACGGGGTTGCATGGACTGAACGCAACGGATTATAGCAATTGTCGAGACTCGGGGTGCCTGTCACCGTCAGGCAGAGCGAGCGGAAGAAAAGGAAGAACCAGCCGCCTCGGAAGCGTGAGATGAGGCGCCTGGAGAGGGCCCCGTCGCCCGACTAGTGCGGTGCGCCTTAGCTGTCTTGTCTAAATGCTGTGCGCCGTGTTCTGGCCTTACTATGTGTAACGTGTGTGAATTATGCTTCTCAGATGCAGGCCTTCGCAAACTCTGTCGCGTTTCGGAGCAGACACACACTCCTGACACGCCATATGCATCGCCCATGTCGATGCCTAGATAGCAGGGGATGCGACCGGGAGATGCTGCATCCATTTCATCTAGCCGTGCGATGAGCCCTTCACCACGGATACTCGCGTTCGACAGCGTCACTTTGGCGCGTCAGGGGGTAATATATTAGATCGCATGGCAATGGTAGTGGGCAAGCGCGTTCGGAATCTACTCGACGTCGTGGCATGGTGAACTTGCTCGTAACAGCATCCTCGTTCTGAAAGATCCGTAGGAAAAAGACTGGAGGCATTGGTCCCAGCTGTACTGCTGTGTCAAAGACAGCACCTTACGATGATGGCTGCCGGGGACGTTCAGAATCGTGAGTCCATTCCCTCTGATATGCGGGCGGGATCCGTATCCCGCCGCCAGTCAGCCTTCCTGCGTCGTCTTCCTGGATAATTGGGCGTGCTGCCTGAACTGCGCTCATCGCGGCTATAAGCGGCGCGAGTTCGAGCCTCGGGAGGGTGCTTCGGCGCCGGGATCCTCTAAGTGGGTGCACTGGGTCGGAGACAGCAGGGGGTGCTCGAGTACCTGGATTGGGGCTGGTGGGTAGCATCCGGTTGGAAGCAAAGCCAGAGGATGATGAGTTCGGGACTGTGGTGCCCTGCTCGCGCATCGACTTTTCACTCGGGACTACCCGTGGCATCAGAGAATCGTGCGATAGCACTGCAATCGCTGAAGGGAATCATCAGGCCCATCACATATTTTGAACAGCGAGCGGCAAGACATACGTTGTTCGTCCGATCGGACGGGCATTATGCTGCTCCTCTGGGTGTAACTGAGAGGGCCGCTTGAAATTTCTGGCGGATCTGTGTCCTCAATGGCCACAAGGTCTCCTCTACTCCTCTGCCGCCTTCGTACGCATCGCGCACACATAATTCCAAGGAAGGTAAGACTTGTTACACCGCCGATCACACCACCGGCGATAGCGGCGGCATTATGTTTACGTCTGCTATTCCCAGTGTTGGCGTCGAAGTCGCATTCGTTGGTAGACGATATTGGTGCAAGCGTTGTGATGAATGGGACAGTGGTGACCGTTCCGTCAATGGTTGTGTGCGACACAACTGTTGTCTCCCTCGAAGAGCATTGTGCCATGATAGTGGAGGTTGGTATCGAATGAGTAGCCGTGTCCGTCGCAGTTTCTGTGAATGTGAAGCTGCTTGGCATTTGTAGAAGCCCGATGGATTCCGATGTAGCTATGGTCACCAGCGAGATGATTTCGTCAGAACAATGGTCGCTGTAGTTGCCATATGCCGCATATTCCGTTCCGGCTCTCTCCCGAGTGTATGTACTGCAGAGCACGCTTGTCAATGCCTGGTCATTGCAGTCGATGCCCACAAGTTGAATGTGACTTACTAATACCTGGTGAAGATAAGACAGCCCGGGAAAACCGTTTCTCTCGGAGTGAGCAGTCGCAAATTGAGTCACATTGGGCAGTGGTAGTACGTACCAGTTTCCAGTGCCCCAAAAGAGTTCATACAAGTAATTTCCCAATCTGATGCCTTCGTTACAAACAGCTATTTCGATGGTTGACGGAAGACTGGTGCAAGATATCGGTTGTAGTAGAGGGCGACTGGTCGAGCAAACTCTTACCTCTGGTTAGTACCAGGTCCACAGTATCCACCCGTGTCGTTGACATGGCGGTAACGGAAGTAGTCCATGATACCTAGACATACGACCATCTGAGTGGATACAACATGTGCGATGGACAGACTGGTGGGTACCGGCATCAACAGGTTCAAGTTGACTATCATTGGATATCCATTGACAGCTGTACATTCAGATTTTGAGTTCACATCCGTGTCAATTTGAAGATGTAAGGATGAGTACTTGAGACAAAGCATGCTTAATGCCCATGCAACAGAGTTACAGCAGCAATCCCCTAGGCAATTCGAATCGTCAATTATACTTATGTTCAGCTAATCGCCAACGAGTAACACGAACTCACCGACATCGTCATCACAATTATCTCCGGGTACTTCCCAAGGGAAGGACGGGACTTCATCTGCCAAAAGCACATTGTGGTCAGGCGTTCGACCCTTGGCCGTATACAACGGGAATCTGACATTCATTATTACAGATCTGGCGTAGCCTCTGATATGTCATACCTGTTAGTAGCGCATATTCATAAACCGCACGGTAAGAGGAAAATGCAAGGTGGAAGCGTACATGGTGTCTCTCCCACGGCACTGGTGTACCAGTCGAGTGCATTCCCCGCACATGTGGTGTTGCCTTTTCCCAACGCCGGGCTCACCCAGACGTTGAGCATTAGCGTAAGAGTGAGTACAATGCCTAGAGTGCGCAACACGATGTACATGACTTGAAGATGATGCAGCGGGTTGGGTCTCGTGGTGTGTCACGATACAAGTTCAGAGGGAAAAGTAAACTGAAGAAACGGGGTATCATGACTACAATGTTCAGCTTTTAAGCACTCGGAGGGTGTGTGGCTCAGCCACTGCTCCTGCCTCGGGCCATGTAGCAGGATGCCCATCATCAATAGGTTTGACGATGGGACATTCGTCGGAGTCGCTATACCTACATATGGCCTCATGACAGGCTGTGTGAGACGGCTTCATCACTGGTAGGAAGCCATGAGGTATCCATACCTGACGTGTAGATGCACTGTGACTGATGGACCATGGCATTGGATGGCAAGAGGTTGCATATTCAACGTCACGGTCAAGATCATCTCACCATTCACCTTCTCTTCGATGAGTCATAGCCGAACCCAGATGAGATGTAGGTTGTACAGGATAATATGTCTGTATTCAATGATTGATGACACGGGCGCACCGCTCCCCTGGAGGGCCTGCTGGACTATGATAGCATCGCTTGTTGGGTAGTGACCATACTTCTGACTCGGAGTCGCGTATTTGTAACACGACCAAACTTAAAGGTGTTGATCTGCGGATGTCGGAATCATATTGATGATAGATGAACATGAACTATGTAGCGTACCGGATAGGTTTTCCCACGCAGTGAGGAGCGAGCAGTGTCATACGCCAGTGGGGGACCTGTAGGAGAATTGGGAGAAGAGGGGTCATATGTTAGACATTCTGGACAGATTCAATGCTCCTCAAAGGATGCACCGCTGATCGCACGCAGGCTGATCAAGCTGCCTACAATTGACTGCTTGGATATCATCGACAGGCGAGAACACCACTGCCTGATTCTATAGCGCGGCAAACTAGAAGCGTGTGCCCTCAAACCTATGTCACCTTTCGCTTCGATTGTCCGCGTATGGGCCGCAGTACGTGGGCGGCTAAGAGACCGGATTTGTTGCCGTGACCACGCTACGACACCCCTATTCCTGCAAGATCGGACCAGCCATTATTGGCAGCCCGTTTCGCAGTGCATCGTTTGACCTAGTAGTGTTGCAAAAAAGGCTACATCGGATGGGTGCTAGCGCCTCACACCCGAAGCGCCCAAGGCCGACTAGCAAAGACAATAAGCATATCTTCCGCGATGAAGGCAGCAGAGCAGTACGTCTCGCTGAGAATTGCACTCAAATGCCCGCTGCCGTCAGGCTGAAAAAGAGTCAAAATGCCCATGGTTACAAGCTAGAGACTCAACTACTCAACGTTCCACTCGCTCTGATACGCCGGTGGCAACCCCATCCTCACGCTGACGACACTCCGGGCATCCTCCTCACGCTCTGCGGAGCCACATGTGTCCATCGCAGCAGCGTATGGCGCACAGCCAACAAGGCCGTAGCTGGTGGAGCTACCGAGGCCGCTATGTGTGATAAACAACTCGCGTCCTGTTCCTGCGGTTGCCTCGTCATAGGTGCCCGCTTGTCAGAGATCGGGTGCGCCATCGGAGACGGAGTCACTGCTCCGTGGACATCCGGGGAATGAGTAGATACACAGAGCCTTGCGATTGATTTGAACTCACCACGTTAGGGGGCTGTGAATGGGGACGCAGAGTTTCCCCCTACCAAGGCAGCATTCCAGGGCCCGAGTGACGTCCCTGTAGCATTGCTGGCACAGACACGGCCTTCACCTCTTCCGCGACGTGCGCCGCGCGCTGAGGACGATGAGCAAGAGGAGCCCAGCCAGACCTGTCAGAAGGTGTATCAAATGTAGATCCTGCGGCAGTTACGATAGTGCTGCTCTGGCGCGACGAGGATCAGTTACTATTGGAGCAATGATAGGTGGTGCTCCCGTTCGCCGCATGTCCCTCTGCGGCGCTATCGCGTGTGAGGTAGGTGCTTTTTTCGATACGTCTGTCGCATGATAGGGACGGAAGACGCACAGATCCACTAAGACCTTGAATTCTGAAGTCCGTTTTCACGGGATGACAAGGAGATAGTGTTTTGAACATACGTACCACGAACCCTGCCAGAATAGGTTATAAAGGAAGTTCTCGAGCTTTATGTCGGTGTTGCATACTGCCCTTTCGATGTCTACCAAGAGGCTGACGCGGGTGGCCGGTGAGTAGACTACCTCATGTGAGCCGAATCAAGCTCACCTTTGGTTAGCTACCTCAAGCGGAGCATGCTCAACGCCTACGAGAGTTGCAGAAGCAGGAGGCTACGCAGATCAAAGATGCAGTCAACCCTCCCGCGTAGGCAGGGACAGAATCTCAGACCACTCACATACTTGATCGTCGCAGTTGCGGCCAGGTTCATCGCGACGAAGCGACGGGACCTCATCTTGAATCGCGTTCTGTTAGTCAGCTTCAACTGGATTGCACGAACCGTCGCACTGACATTCGCTATTGCAAAATTGTCGAAGCGCTGGTAGGTCATACCTGGTTGTTCGGTCTCCATCGGTGGACAGATACGAGAAAGAAAGAGGGGTGCGTACGTGGTGTCTTCCAATGACGTCGGTGTACCAGTCAAGCATGTTCCCCGTAGGAGACACATACTCAACCCGAAGCCGGTAGGCCTGATGCCTGAAACTTGAAGCGAGCTTGGCCGGCCTTTAGGAAAGCCTCCTCGTGAATATGGTCTGATGCTGTTGAAAGTGTCTGCTGCCTTTCCGGAAGCGAAAGGTATTGACCTATATGGCAGCTCAGTTGCCTGCGATGCGAAAAATAGTACGCACTTACATGGAATCCGGCTCCAACGCGAGGTCGTCGCGACCACGCACCCTCAAGGAGACGTGAGCTCGGAGAGCATCCCGTGCGACGCAACCGCAATCCGTGAAACTGAAGGGAGGCTCCCGGAATGACGAGAACCATACACGACCTATCGACCCTCACTGGCGGCGTCCTGGCGATCCGCGGGGGAACATCGCTGCGGGGACGCGTAGAGTTGAAGGGCGCGAAGAACCTCGCGCCCAAGGCGATGGTCGCCTCCCTGCTCGGCGAGACGGCGAGCGTTCTTCGCAATGTGCCCGCGATCAGCGATGTCGTGGTCGTGCGTTCGCTCCTCGAGGCGCACGGCGTGCGCGTCACCGAGGGCGACGAGGAGGGCTCCCCCCGCCTCGACCCCAGCGATGTACACTCGGCGCATATGGAGGAAATCAAAGCGCACGCGGGATCCTCCCGCATCCCGATCCTTTTCTGCGGTCCGCTGCTGCATCAGCTCGGCGAGGCTTTCATCCCCGATCTCGGTGGCTGCTGCATTGGAGACCGGCCCATCGACTTCCACCTCGATGCGCTACGCCAGTTCGGCGGCGTCGTCGAGAAGCTTGCCAGCGGCATCCGCCTCTCGGTGCCGCAGGGGCTGCGGGGCGCGAACATCCACTTGCCCTACCCCAGTATCGGCGCTCGGACGGAGCAGGTCCTGCTCACGGCCGTTCGGGCGCAGGGCGTGACGGAACTGCGCAACGCCGCCATCGAGCCGGAGATCATAGACCTCATCGCCGTCCTGCAGAAGATGGGCGCCATCATCTCCTATGAGCTCAATCGCACTATCCTCATCAAGGGTGTCCACTCACTGCGTGGCTACGACCACCGCTCCATCTTCGACCGCAATGAGGCCGCTTCCTGAGCCTGCGCTGCTCTCGCGACGGACGGTGAGATCTTCGTCGCCGGTGCCCGCCAGTATTAGGACATGCTCACCTTCCTCAACGTCTTCCGCAAGGCGGGCGGGTGGTTCGACATCAGGGAAGATGGCACCCTCTTCCGCCGGACAGGAAAACTCCAGCCCGTCATCGTCGAGACCGATGTGCACCCCGGCTTCATGACCGACTGGCAGCAGCCCCTCATCGTCGCCCTCACGCAGGCGCATGGCCGTTCCATCGTGCTCGAGACGGTCTACGAGAACCGCTTCGGCTTCACGCAGGCACTCGCCCAGATGGGCGCGGACATCGTCGTGCACCCGCACGGGCTCCAGGACGGACCGCGCCGCGTTCCCCGCCGGGCTCTGGAGCAGGCAGCCGTCCGCGTCATCACGGGCCCCACACCGCTGCACTGCGCGGACATGGTCGTCCCCGATCTGCGTGGGGGGTATAGCCACGTTATTGCCGCCCTCGCGGCCAGCGGCGAGTCGAAAGTCTCCGGCGTCGGCATCCTCCACCGCGGTTACGAGAACTTCTTCGCGAAGCTTGAGAGCCTCGGCGCCGACTTCGACATCATCGGGTGACGACAATGGCCCCGAGCAGGAGGGGAGGCACCCGCCCGCCGATACCTCTGGCCTCCCGGAGTTGCGGATCTGCGAGCATGTTCTTGAACATTATCTTGATAGTCAGCCCGGGGCGGGGTGCGGTAGGGAGGGCGATATACGCCACGCATGTAGCTTGTTACCACGTTCGCCCATTCGATGCTCTACTGGGCTGGGTTGAACCGTGAAGACTCTGGAGGCCGTCTCCCGTGGTCGGTCAGTCAGAAGTGCTAGCTGTAATTGACGTAGCGTAGTGATAGTAGGAGGAGAACATCTAGAGTTACGTAAGCCACGGTGTCCGTCCCTAAGTATGTGCCTCTCAGGACCTACACCCTCACAGTCCTTACAGTAGTACCTAGCAGCTCGTCAACTTGAACGCGATCTGCGCCTGGGAGGTGAGCGCGAAGCGAGACTTGACAGAACTCACTGCTGAGGCAACATACAAGCTGTACGCACGTCTCATGCACCGGATCCAGAGGCCATGCGGTACATTGAACAAAATTGGGCGACACTCGACTCGCAGGTACAATTTCAGTACTACTCATTGTCTATCCACACGCTCCTGTACTCCGGCGGCAGCCGCATCTCAGGACTGACGAGTCTCCCGGCATCTTCCTCGCGCGTGGTAGTGCTGAAGCTGACCTTCGCCGCGGCGTGCGGTGCATAGCCTGTGGCTGTGATGCCATAACTGCCTGAGCTCTCCGCGGGCAGGTGCCCGGGAAGGAGGGCTTCGCGAGACATCGACACGGTGCTCGGCACGGCTACCGATCCCGGTCCATAACCTGAGGTAATCGAGGACGGGGCGTAGTATGCGCCAGTGTTTCGCTCCATGACGGCTCGTTTCCCGGTGGGTACCGGGTTTTCTGGAGGTGTGTTCCCCACCGAGTTACCTACGCCACAAACAGTCGGAACGGAGCGCACAAATGAAAACAAAGTAATAAACGCACGCCATTCGTGAGCGAGCTGCGAAGAGTCGAAGTTGCTCTCTACCATGGTAGGGCTCCAAGGCCCGAGCGACGACTCGGTGATTTCACGGGGGCCCTGTGTGGTCACGCGCAGACTCGGCCGCGTCCCTTTGCGCCGGTTCCTCGCGCACCATGCACCGAGGGCGGCTAGCAAGAGGAGGCCAACGACTCCGCCCAGGACACCACCTACAATAGCGGCGGTGCTAGGCTTGCGTCCGCTGCTTGACGAGCTGGCCCCGAGAGCAGATCCGCCTTGAGTCGGGGACACAATGGTCGTGGTGTAAGGAACCAAGGTCGGGGTGCCGCTTATCATTGTGAGGGTCTCAAGGATGGTCACAGAGGACGAAGGGAACGTTGTCGATGACATCCTAGCTGAGGAGGGTCCGGAATATCCAGCAGAAACAGTTGCTGCGGAAATATTGCTCTGCGAAGATGAGGAAGAACAATGATAAATGTTGCTTCCGTTGGCAGCGTGATCTGTTTCAGCAGTCTCTCGAGTGTAGGTACTGCACCGGCACGATATTAGTGAGATGGCTTGTTCTGCGGTGTCTATGGCATGTACTTACTAAAACCTATTATCAAGGTCATACAGTAAGTACTTTCATGAGCCAAACTAGCAGCAGCAGCGTACCATGACCCAGTGTTCCAGAATAGACTGTACAGGAAGTTCTCAAGCTTGATTCCCAGGTTACATACCGCCTCCTCTATATCTGCCGGGAGACTAGTGCGAGAGATCAGAACGAGAGCGCCATGAGCCATGTGAGAACTACACACGTTTGATTGGTGCCATCTCCACAGTACTGGCTACTGGTAGTGTCTCCGAAAAAGCGGTACAGGTAGTACGATCGGTCAGCTAAGCGTGTCCGCAGGGTCAGCAAGCGTAAGTTGCACGAGTGGAAAGGTCCATACGAGCGTCCAATCCGTTGGGAGAACCAGAGTCGACGTCCCATTGACAGCTGGTACAAAGATATGAGGATATGAGGATGCTAGAATTAATTTGCAGTAGCAAGAATGTTTACTTTTGGCAGAGACTGCTCAGTGCCCATGCAATGGAATTGCAGCAGCAAGCAGCTGAGTGATCAACAGGATCAATTCTCGGGTGGCAGCTGAGATAGCCTCGGCACGACTCACACACTTGGTCGTCGCAATTATCCCCTGGGCTGGAAGAGCGGAAGGATGGGACCTCATCTAGAAGTGAATCTGGTCAAAGCTGTCTCTAGGTCTATCGTACCAAATGGGGAACCAACATTCGCTATTGCAGATCTGCCGCAGCCTCTGGTAGGTCATACCTGATAGTACATGTTCGTTCAGCGGGTGGATGCAAGAGGTCATAGAGTACGTACATGGTGTCTCTCCAACGACGTCAGTATACCAGTCAAGCATGCTGCCCGCACATGTAGTGTTCCCTGCTCCAGAGACATGATCAGCGAGAAGACATAGAAGTACAGGGATAAAGAGCGAGTATAACGAGTGCATGAGTGGGTTGTGAGTGATAGCCCAGAGGAAGTGGAATGAAGGGCGGGGCAGTTCTGAAGCTGCGAGGAGTCCTGGTGCACGGCCCACGCAAGAGCAGTGAGAGGACAGAGGCAGGGCACTCTTGCCCACCCATGAAAGGTACGAGCAGTATCAGAACCACGAGAATGATGATGAGCGAGTGTCAGTATTGACAGATCGCATGGGTCTCATCATCGGATGCGCACAGGGATCTGTTCCGGCTCGGGGTGGTGGCAGGCAGCATTCCTTAGAGTATCGCGCGCGGAGTGCTCAAAGGAAAGGCGTATCCTTATATAGAGGTGACAGATCAAGTGGTTGCACTTCCGATAGGGTTCGTCTGTCACGGCGAGGGCTTCGGAACTGCCTCGTGGCTTCGACTTCATTGCCAATTGTAGAAACGGTACCTTGAGAGCCTATCTTGTCGACATGGCAACTTGGCAACTTGAAAGAAAAGACATTACTTATCCTTTAGCACAGCCCAGTTAAGTTGCCCACATCGCGGAACCTAGAGTCAAGTCACCGCATGACTCGACTCGTCCTCCTCTGTTAGTGCGCGTAGCTCTTGGGATGAGCGGCGGTCGAGTTGGATGGATCGTTCTTTGAATGCGTAGAACCTCAAGTTGAGTCTGGCAGATCGACCTGAGGCTGTCAATAGGTCGACGCCGCACACTGGCAGCCTGAGCTTCAGATCTCCAGATGAGGAACTCGGACATATTGCCTATGCATGCAATAGGTATCCGTCCACAGACATCTTACATACAGATCAGTCAGTCGAGGTCATAACTACCCAGAACCTGCATTCGAAAGGTAGAATGGACGATGGAAGCAAGAACAAACCGTGTTTGCTATTCAGAAGTACTCACTCACGGTCACGGTACCTATCGGTGGCGTGTTCAACATCGGGTATTTCAGACGCCCGTCACTTTCTCTCGAAATACGACGGTCCTTATCCCCTCAAAAAGGTCGGCCTAGGGGTATATGCTCTCGGGAGGTGTTTGGCTGGTACAGAACAGTACTGATTTGCTGTGGATCCGAGTAGCACGAAGCAGTTGCTCATGATAGCTCCGAGCCAGAGCTCGTCTTCAAAGTTTCATTCTCCAGACCATTATCTACATGTGCTGACATCCCTATTACTCGCCAGAACTCTGTTGCTTCGTGTCCGAGGACATTAACATTGGCCAGGCGTGAATATACATGCGTACTCACGTTCGCACATGCAGTTTTTGGGCTCGCATCGAAGCCTCGTCGCGGTGTCTCAAGCACACCAACCGCCACAGTCACTCGTCATCTCCAACCGGCCGTGGAAGCTGTTCTGTCGACATCCGATACGAGAGACGAGTCCTGTGTAGACGAGAGGAGGGCGAGGGCATATCAGGATCGGGCTGGTGCCGGTGAGTACTTATCCTCGTTCGAACCTGGCTATCAAGCTCTGAACTCGCATGGGTGACTCAACGCACGCCGCAGACCATGTCCTGCGCAACGAGATGATCAATGTGCGCGACACTGCACTGGGACGATTGCTAGATTTTCATTGGCTACAGCGACAATCCGTCCAGGAGGCGGACGCGTTCTTTCTTGCTATGGTTCTCAAGCCCCACCTTGCTGACCGCACTACTGTTCCCGCAGCCGCCAGTCTCGCTCAGCGACTCGATTGCCTTTCGGACGAGCGGTGTAGTATTGAACTCAAGGAACCAAGACTGACTTTGACAAGCGGAAAGGTATACCTCGCCCGTGCTGCCACGAGCTCATCTAGCTGCTACGATGCCATGACAATACGACTCGCTCAGACTCGCTCGAGTGGCGAATGCGCATTACCTATGTGACAGCCGCCATCTAGGTGGCACATAACCGCGCTTGAAAAAGTGCTCGTGCTCTCCGCACGCAGCGACCCGCGTCTTATTGATGTTGCAGCCTTATGTCTTCAACTCTTCCGTCTTCTCAACGACTCAGCATGTTACGACATCGATACACGTGCAGGCGCGCGCCGATCTGGACATGGACAGTATCGGGTTTAGTATCTACGTGCTTGACTCGAATCAAGCTCAATGACCACTGCATCTACTGTTTTTATTGTCATGGTAAGTCTCCGCATCTATTGGTCTCATCCCTGTCTCGCCGAGAAGTGAGACGTCTCGTCTCAGCGCCCTAAAGTCTGCATACGACGCTCCCTCCCAGACGTCCATGACACTTTGCTGATCGGCGGGCATAGGGATAGGTACTCACCGTCAGCTCGTGCCTGCGGGGAAGATATAATGCATCCACCTGGACAGTACACCGTCCCAACCGTCCCTGAATATGGAGAACAGGAAGATGGTCCTCCGATGCCTCTGACTCCCTCGGAGTCTAGTAGTAGGATGCCGGGCTTACAGCTTCGCGAGCGTGACGCTAAATTCTAGTTTACTGTTGCCTCCAGAGTATCGAACTGTTTATCCTGGTTTATCCGTACAATATCTATCAGTAAGGTTCTAATCGCAAAGAAGCTACCGTCTGACCTTGACGTTCTGTCCCGGGTTTGCTTATTATATACCGGCATATACTTCTCCTGAAATCCTTATGGCTGGCGCGAGCACTAGCAACAGAGATCGGCCGCAGACCTACCGTTGCCTTGGACCGTCACACCAGCGGGGTCGTACATACTGAACATATGATATCATTCACACCTACGTCCTACATCAAATGCATGAGGTCATTCTATCAAACCTGGAACTTCCACAGTGGGTGCTCGTCCCCAAGAAGCAGGCGAGTCTGGTCATCGTCCTTCTCGCTATCAAACTCACCAGACTGGATCAATCGGTCCTTCTCCTTGTTCCTCTTCGCAAGTATAAACCAATTCAGCGTGGCCGCTGCACTGACGAGGACGAGGTACCCGATAGCGAACCCATGCCCAAGATAGAACCGGGGACCGTATCTGTACAGCTGTGTACCGACGATCGCTCCGAAGCCCTATGAATTCGCATGCAGCACGTTAACACCTCCTGCCGTATACACAGTAGAATACGGCACTCACATTTCCGACACTGATTTGCAAGGCACATGCCACTGCACGTTTCAGCTGTCCGGATACGTTGTTTGCGGGCCACGACAGCGTAATGGCGGTTGCGGGGTATATGCCCCCTGCGCACAGGAATGTCGCGAAATACTGCACGCCTGTTGTCGAGGAGGCGATCAGGATGATGTACCCGATGATGGCGAGGACCGCTCCGCCGATGATGAACGGCGCCCGGCGGTTGATGTAGTATGAACCATACGCAACCAAGAAGGTGAAAACGGTTGCGACGAAGTACGGGGGAACAGTGAGCAACTGCGCCGTCGCGGCGGCATAGCCTAGATCAGCGATAATGGTTGGCTACGTGGAATGTGATTATCTCAGCTTTAGCCATGATTGCGTGAAAGGTACGAACCAAGAAGAGCGACAAGGTGTACAACGGCAGCGAGCACCCGACGAAGCACAGGCAGTAGAGCCACACTGTGGCGTCCTTGAAAGCCTCCATGGCGTAGTGCCACCGGAACGTTTCGCCGCTGAGCGCATCGGTGTCCTCGCGAAGTCGTTCATGGAGGAGCGTCTTCTCTGCAGGGGTCAAGAACGTAACTGTGTCCGGGTAGTTGTGGACCAAAGGGTAAGACAAGAGGGCAACAACAATAGTGAGTAGGCCCTACGCAAGAACATGTCAACGTGTTTATTGCTGGACTCAATCGTGAAGTAGGTACCTCGATAATGAAGATCCACGACCATCCAGATTTGTGACCAACTCCATCCATTTTCCCAATGGCGTAAGCGAGGGCACCACCGAAGGCCCCTAACTAAGGTCAGTTCCGGTGTCGCCGTCGACTGGGTTGACTAAGTACTTACCTGCGAGGCTGGCAGCACTGAAGAAGATTGAGATGCGGAAGTGTTGCTCCTTCCGTTTGTACCAACAGGACAGGTAGTACACGACGCCGGGGAAGAGACCCGCCTCCGTAGCACCTAAGAAGAACCGCTAGGACGTGATATCGTCAGTTTCATGCCTCACAGACGGTTCGCGGGGACTTACCACTGCTAGAAGACCGGCATAGTTGTGCACTAGTCCCATCAATGTAGAGATGATACCCCACATGACCATCAATGTCGGAAGCCACATGCGCGGCGTTAGTCGCTTGAGGACGATATTACTCGGGATCTCGAAGAGAACGTATCCTAAGAAGTACTAAAACATGGTCAGAAAGTTCCGATTGATAAACGGGAAATGGGGCATACCAGTGTCAGGGCATTTAGGTATCCTGCCTGCGTCATCTTGAGGTCAGTCGTCAACCCATCCAGCTTTGCATTCCCGATGTTGGACCGGTCCAAGAATGAGAGCAGATATAAGATGGTCAGAATGGGCAGGAGACGTGCATCCAACTTCCGAACGAGTTTCCGCTCCAGCACGGCCCGATTGGCGTCCGACACGGCGGGGTCTTGCTTCGCCCCCTCCACAGACTGGATTGACTCCTTGCCCGAGAGCGTTCCAGTTGCAGAGACTTCCTTGGTCGCCATGGCTGTCGAGAGCAAGATCCAGTCGCCACTCGTTGGAGGAGTGACTAAGAGCGGAGCGTTGGACGGCGCGGGATCATGCTTTCACACAGGACAAACATTCAGACAGATGCCTGAGAGCAGCGCACGCGTGCACGTTAGAGGGACGAAGATAAGTACTGGCGACAAGTTGACGGAAGAACCGCTCCGGATGGCGTGAGGGAGCCGCTGTGAAGGGATTCGAGGTTGCAAGCGCTGAGCGAAGTTGATGTTTGTTCGTTCATCCAACGCCAGGCGAATATCGAGGACACCTAGATGTGGTGTGCGAAGGCTCGTCAGTAAGACACCAAGCTCTGAGTAAGAATGATACGCACAAATATTTTCTACGTACAGGGGACACACTCAGTAGGCCCATCAAGAAAGCGGGAACCGGCGCGCCGTCACGCCATCTGGGCTTCTTGTGACGCGAAATACAGCGGGACCACGGTTGTCCAAACCGTTGCGACAGTACCTTTGAGAATCAAGCGTTACACCCCCTTCCATGCACTTTCCCTCACCCCGACGGCGACATTCAAGGCAAGAGCCTGAGAAGTGAACGACTGGCATAGAATGCATCTTAACGTATTCCTTGACTAGATGCGTTACATCGTGTACCTACCGGGTGCGTCCGGGTCTATGAGCGCTGCATCACCAGACAAGCAGTACAGAAGCTGATTAGCTTTTACGTACCCTAAAATTTCCGTAAGGGTGCCATAGCGGTTGTGGGTTGTTCGCGCGAGTCGCGTTGGATAATGTCGTATATTTGCGCCCCTTGAAAATGGTCGGATCAACTCATCCCCAAGCACCCAGAGTCTTAACAGCACATGTTCGATAGCATGATCCGCGCAGCATGAATAGCGCATGAACAACCAGACCATCGTATGGCGAGTCAAACAACCTGGTAAATGATGGCATTACATGATTGGCTTGTCAATTTAGCGCTGAAGATCCTGATCGTAGCAAACGCTATCGGTGGCAGGCGACTGCCAAGTTCAATGTCGAAGGGCCACTGGCGACCAGAGGCGCAGTTTTTCGAGGTGTGCTCTAAAGAGCCACTGATACTTTACACTGTTGTTTCCCATGAAGGTGATGAGTGCGCAGCGTTGCCAAGCCTGGCCGTTGGACTTCGCCACAGAGCCCACTGGCAGGCCGCTTACGAGCGACTGGCAAACTAGCCACCGGGCCGATATGTCTTACTTTCAGTCGTGAAGAACATCGTTACTAGGGGGAGTGTTGATAGATATAGTCGGCTACATTGACGGGATCTCGAGAATAAGTGCAAGACGGGGCCCGGGTGCTAGATCGGGTAGCGACAAAGCGACTTCAAGTAACAGTACTAGTAGTCCCGTATCAGAGGGAGCTTATTCGCCCGTGGTGATGGCTACACATATGCAGCGTATTTGCGTGGAGGCGTGGATGTAATAATGCAGAGGAATGTGTTCAAGAGGTAGAGGAGACTCAATATCGTCACGACACTCAAGAGAGTAGTGAACAATTCCCTCGACAGGCCCAATCGACGAAGCATCCATAGGAAGTTTGTACTTCTAGACTCGTCGTCCGCCCGCATATCATCGTCGCCAGTAGGGAGAGCCGGAACCAGAACTCTATCGAACGCCCTCCTCTGTCGTCATATGGATTGAGCACTCAATGCGTGGCTTCAGCAAGATGAAAGCACAGTGAACTCACAAATTCAAGCTCCCACTCTCTGAGGAATGCTTCCCTAAGGTTGCGCCCATCAGGAGCATGTGCCTCCATCGCGTCTGGGGTGGGCGGGGCGGTCGGCCCATCGTGTTGCAAAGGAGTAGCTGGGGCGCTATCACTGATCACGCTAGGCGTGTACTCGCCGTCGGTGAACTGGGGCGATAGCGATGCCTGCCGTCTTTCGAGGAAGTCCGTGTAGATCACGACGGTGTTCGGTATGTCCGGCTTGGCGTGCAGCGTGCGGTTGTCTCTGCCCCTCGGGGGTATCCCACGCAAGACGATGAACAGCAGGAGCGTGGTAGGGAACGTGCCAAGAGCCAGGGCACAGAGAGAGGTCGTGTCGACGTGAGATTGTGTCTGTGAAGCCAGTCCGGGGATGTGCTGTGTCGGAGGTATCGACTCGTTGAATGTACGGCTGGGGTCACGGCTAGTTGCCTTGGGCGACAGGTCGACCGTCTCGACATGGCTAGGGTAGTCCGGCCGGAACGCCTTGGCGGCAGGTAGCGCTTCATTCTCCGAAATAGGCGCGTCGCATGCGCTAGCATCAACGTCGCGGCGATGACCGCATGCGTATGCGTAGAACATGTCCCTACGTAAACGGAGAACCGTCAGCCAAGCGTGTTAACGTAGCAAATAATATGTATGCTTACCCGGAGTGGGGTGGAACCGACACGAGATAGGTAGCGCGATGAGGATGTCGGTAACCACAGGCTCTGAGGGACGCTGAGGAGGTGAAGATCAGGGCGGGAGGCTGCGGGCTGCGGCATGTTCAACTCTCAACTACCGGCGAACTGAGAACGACAGCTTTTCAGCTAAAAGCATGTCAGTTATCATCGATCGGCAGCAAATCCATGTCACGGGGAGTTGGCGTGTTCGTCGATCACCGCGTCAAAAGGTTTTAATGACCTAGCGACCCCTTGCATGATGAATATAAGTATCCACATCCAGAATCCTATATCTCGTTGGTGAATTGCGCCTTTCCCTACAGAAACCAGTGGCATAGCTTCTTGGTGCATGACCTAGGCACTCGTGATGCAGCTTCAGTGTATGCAGACGTCATGTATGCACGTTCCACGACCACAATGTGGTGCACCTGTGGTATATGTCCCGAAATCTCCGCTCAGCCGGGCGTACTCGTAGTAGAACGACGGCCACAATATATCAGGCGAAGCACCTATCATTCGAGAATACCTGTCAGCAACGGGGATAATCTAATAGCCATACATAGCATGTATTCCAAGGATCCGCCTACCACGGAGCAGCGACCAGGTCCTTCAAGCCCTTCACACCTACTACTTCCTCCAGCCGCACGCCCTTCGCGGCGCTCTCCGACGCCGAGAGCGGGGAAACGTCCATGCCCTTGTACTCCGCCCACACGCCCTCGATGCGGCTCGAGGGCAGCTCGTGCGGCGGGCAAATCACCGGGTCGAGGACCAGCAGCCATATCGCATCGTAGCCGCCCGCTGTGCATGCGCGCGCGCTTCAGCGGGGATCACAACGAGGGAGGGACACAGACAGACCTCCGGGGACACCCCCTCCGATCACGCCGGCACCAGAGACACACGCGTCGAGCAGTTTTGTCTGTTCTGGCGGTTCAATCGGGACGCCCGAGAGCGAGCCCATCTCGCGCATTTTCGCGCGGACTTCCTGGTGGGCGACGGGGCCAGTGAGCGTGTTTGACGGAGGAGATTAGGCGGGAGAACGGGTGAAGAGCGCACCTCAGAGTATTGGTGAGCTTCTGCGAAGGCCTCCATGATTTCTTGGTCATCCCCCGAGATGTTAGGGTTGACGAGCCACTAGCGGCAAATTAGGGCTGTTCCGTAGACGACGGTGCGGACAGAGACACGGGGCGTACCTGGACGGTCTGCAGCGTAGACAGGTACTTCACTGCCTTCGTGTACGCCTTCTCATTCCGCGCGTGCATGTCGGACAGCTTGAGCAGCGTTTTGCTGAAGGCGTGGTTCACCTTGTCGAGCGCATTCCACAGGTCGTCCGCTAGTACTTTGTGAATGAACGGAAGAGGGTTCACGCACGACGAAACGCACCTGTCTTACTGTCCTCTTTCCTCCATTTCAGCACCTTGCCGACGAGCGACGGTGTGTCGCTTCCAGCATCAACGTCAGCAAGCATGAGTCTCGTCAGGGGCGGCAGCTTGAAAGGCTCCACGCGGTGATTCCAGTCCTTGTTTGACGGGGAGATCGTCGGGAGGAGTTTGACAGACTTCCATACTGCTCGTTAACAATTGCATGAAAATGGGATAACAAGACGCACTGCATCGTCGGTCATGAGCGGTGCGATCACCCCTGGGTCGAACCGCGTGTAGAGCTGGCTCCCGAATACAGCTGCGGAGACATCGAACCCACTCCCGACCTTGCCCTGAGCCAAACAGTGCACGTATTGTGCGAGGTTGTGTGCGAGCTTGCGGCCTTCACTCGCGGAGGCCGTGCCTTGTTCTGCGTCGCCTGAAAACGAATCACGAGGAATGACACGGAGGTGAATGAGGAGGCTCGAGACGAGCGAGGTGATGAGTGCAGCGGAGGAGCCTAGCCCGGTCTTGTGTACCTCGGCGAGCTGAACGCCGGTCTTGCAGAAGGGCGGAATCTGGGCGAGGGAGGCAAGTGTCGGCGGAAGCTTCTTTGCTTCTAGCTGTACGGGTCGCGGGGTGATCAGAAATGAAAACGTCGAGAGGCAAGGCAACATACCTGCGCCCGCTGCGAGTAGAAGTCATTGTCTCCAACGATGGTGATGTCGAGGCCGTAGGAGAGGCTGTTTTGCAGCGCACCGGCACCGTGCTGCTCGAGAGCGAGGGAGAGAGTGCGTTGGAGGGCGAGGTGGACGAACTTGTTCTTCGAGGAGGCCGAAGACGCACTGAGAGATACGCACGCCCGATCGCACTCGACATCAGCACCCTGCCGCTCCGACGCCACCGCTTGCTTCACTCACTTCTGCTCGACCCGCACGCCCTCGCCGTCGAAGACGACAGAGTAGACCCATGTTGCGTTCTCAAACTGCGGCGAGCGCACACGGATCTCAACCGGGCGGTCCGCCTGCGCGGCCGCGAGACTTGTCGCCTCGTCGAGGTCGCGCACCGCGGTGTAGAACCGCGCACCCGTGGAAACGACGACGCCGGAGTACGCAGGGTCGAGGACGAGGTATCCGCCTGCGAGGAGGACCTTGCCCGGCGCGGATATGACGGTCGTGCTCATCGATGCTGGTGGAAAGGGCAGTAGTGATGTGCGCGGTCGCTTCCGGCGTTGCCAACTGCAGTGGACGTCGCGTCTTGAGGCACACTAATAACTACCTGTACGAGCACTCGCATTTCTATATAAACTCTGCCCACAGGGGCTTTGTTAGGCTCTCGGGCTGATGATCTGAGTCGGAAACATGGCTCGAGGGCGATAATGGCTGGCGTGACGCCTGCGTCGAACGATACGCTCCTATTTCTCGCGACAAGGCCGGACAAGGGCCACAGGCGCGCCAACCTCACACGTATACGGCGCACACTGCCAACTGAAGAGGTACATCGGATTGTACAGTACTCGCCGGGTGAACAGAACAGAACAGAAGGGAGGGAAGTCTACCACACTGATCCCGGCCGGCTGCTGCTAGCGCCCTCCGCGCGCGAACCACGCCTTGTGTTGCCCACATGTCGCATTCGTACAGCCAGGACACCGCAGGCCCATCTGCACGCTTGTTGGTCCAGATTGACCGCTGCTGACGTCCTGCAGATGCTTCGCCGCCAGATCCGCGAGTGCGCGGATGAACACGGGCGACTCGTTGAGCGACTCGGCGCGAACCACCTCCATGCCGTGCTAGTGTCACAGGCAGTCAGCACGGAAGCGCAAGAAGAGACGCAGGGGCGATACACACCTCCCGTGCCTCGCGGGCGTACTCAAGATCGAGCTCGTACAGCGTCTCGATGTGATCACTCGTGAACGCGATCGGGATGAGCACGGCGCGCTTGCGGCCTAGCCGGGCGAGCCCCTTGAGCGCGTCACCCGTCTGCATGCCCATCCACGCGGACGGCCCCACCTGCGACTGCCAGACGAGCCGGAACGGGTTCGAGTGCCCGAGGCGATCCATGACGGCAGAGACGGAGGCGGACACCTCCAGCACGTACGGGTCGCCCCGGTTGACGACGGACATGGGAAGTGAGTGCGCCGAGAAGAGCAGCACAACGTCCGAGCGCGTCTCCTCAGGGAATTTTGCCAGCGCCCGCTCGATGTTCTGCGCGACAGCCTGTACAGCAGCAGACGGTCAGGCACGTCAAAAACAGTGAGAAGCAGAACGCACCTCGATGAAGCCCGGGTGCGTGCCCCAGCGGTCAATGACGCTCCACTCCACGTCCCCTACCTCGCCCGCCTTGCCGCGCCTGTAAAGCTCGTTCAGGCTGCTCCCCGTCGTGCTGCAGCTGTACTGCGGGTACTGCGTGAACGCGACTGCCCGCTTCACGCCGTCCGCCTTCATCTGCCGCGCGGTCTCGTCCGTGAGCGGCTGGGCGTACCGGAACGCGACGTAGTGCTTGTGCGGCGCAGTGGCGGGGTGCAGCTCGTCCAGCAGCTTCGCCATGCGCTCACCCTGTATGTTGGTGTATTTCAGGATGGGTGAGCCGCCGCCAATGTCGGCGTATTGCTGCTCGATCTTCGGCGTGCGCCTGCGGGCGATGAGCGGTGCGAGCACCGACTGGAAGGGAAGGGGGATGAGGTCTCCGTCGGAGAACAGGTTTTTGAGGAAGCCGTGCGTCTCTGGGAGCTAGAACACTGTTAGATGGCCCGACCGAGGCGGCAGAAACAGCGCACGCACCGTGGAGGGTCCACCCATGTTGAGCATGACGATCGCTGTACATTCCCCTGTTACCCTGCGAACCACACTGCATCCAATTCACGCCGCACCTGTTGGACTACAATTCGTCAGGCTCTGCTCAGGGCTCCCCGATCCGGACTCACCTCTTCCCAGCCTGCGGTGCATGGTTGAGGGTCGCGAGCGAGCGCGTGAGCGCACTTGTACGCTGGATGAGCGACATGGCGGGCGGCGGTTGGCAGGCAGTCTGGTGGGCCGCTACCGGTACACTCTCAGAGCTGTAAATAAAGGTCTCTAGACACGGAGAACGGTGAGAGACTGAGAGGCAGGCGGGAGCCGCTTATGCATGGTGGATGTGTACCGTCACGTTTCCCGATGTGGTGCGCGTCCACCCGGACCACCGCGGGTAAATCGACTGTTTGCAGTCGCCAAACATCACCCTCACAACTTGAACATTCGTGCAGCCTGGAACGTTTTCAGAGTACTAGTGTAGGCGGGGACCGAACACAGTGAGTGAAGATATCGTGTATCTGCGAAAACAGTACGAACATGTCAGTGTTCTACAACGGACGGTATCGCGCATAATCAAGTATTTCCTACAGCCTGTGGACGAGTATGTAAACCTTACTACTCAATACAATAGCCGATCATTCTGCGTTTCTGATTGGCTGACTCACCGCCCAACGCGACCGCTCCCGAGTCCCGACAGACAAGACATAGTACTAGTGCTCGCTGTTTTCAACGATGAGTATAACTATCACACATGCAAAGCTTTGCAGACTGGAGTTTTTCTGGCATATATTGAACACATGTACAGCGTCCACCGGGAAGCTCGGCGTCGGGCGAGTACTCGCATCGTCGGCATCGAGCGTAGAACCGACTGTCTTACAGACAGCCAATGAGGAGGCATCTGCATGCGTGACCATTCGCGCAGCGCCCATTGGCTCTTGCCCGCCGCTCCGCCGTGGGCAGCTCGGACGAAGGCACATTTGACTTTGAAGTGCAGGCGATTATTCGGCATGCTACATGACTATTATACTGTCCTATGTGTGGGTCCATCAGAAAGCAACGAGTCCAGTATATCCTTGAAACGAGGTATGGGAGGCAAATGATATAGTAGTTTGAACAGTGCTCTACACGCATATCCGTGCTGCGCCGTCTGGGGTCCATACCTTGCCCAATGCGAGAAAGAGCGAGATGACGAGCACGGTGGCCCCGAATGCCACACAGAACAGGGCTGGCAGCCTCCCGCGAGAGTACCACTTCGGCCCGAGGTCCGCTAGACGCAGGTAGCATGCGGCTGGGAAGATGAAGGCAAGAGCGGTAGCTGATGCACCTCCCGTGATTTCGAGCATGACACCGAGGTCGCAAGTGACGAGCGCAACTGCGATGCATGTCAGAGTGGTTACCTCGGCAAAGACAATTGACACTCACTGATCATGGACGATGAGATCAGCGCGGTCGTAAAGAAGACGTGTCGCTGCATATTGAATGGTTCGTGCGGGAAGAAGAATTGTTCTATGACCTTCAATGCCACTCAATAATCGAACGCACGAAACTGCAGGGAAGAACGCACTTCTCTGCAGACAAAGAGCTCTAGCGGCAGCGTCGTGAACATATTCAGCCCGAAACAAAAACGTGCGACGTTGATGAGCGTGTCGTTCTAGGCCCACTTCAGCACCCCTGCACCAGCACACGAACCGAAAGCAACTCACCCCCGCGAAGTTGTTCAATATGTTCCCTTGTGTCTTGTTCGTAAACACCACATACGCCGATATGGCCAAGGTGAGACACGCCACCAACGACATTGCCGTCGATATATGCGTCACCCGCGCGAAGCGGTCCAGCGTCGGCGTGCGCAGGCTCCCGTAGATGAGCAGCGAGTTGTGGTGGCACACGAACGCGAAGCTGATCACGCCGATTGCCTGGAAGACGCCCGCGCCTAGCACGGTGAAGCGCTGCGCGGGGTCGCCCTTGAGCTCGGGCGGCACGCGCTCGCTCTCGACCAGCACGGAAATGACGATGATCACCATGCCGATGAGCGCGAGGAAGGACGCGCGCGCGAGCTTGTCGATCGTTCGGTGCAAGGAGAGCGGGTACGAGATGCAGACCGTGCAGAGGGCGATGACGAATTGGCGCTTGGTGAGGAGAGACAGGACGGGTATCGTTGAGAGGGTGGGGAATACGGAGCGGATGACGTGTGGGATCGTGTCGCCTTGGGGGATGTCAGATGAGGATGGGTGGGTGCGATGAGGATGCTCACCGATGATGATCCCGAAGGCACACATGCCTTTTCTATTGTGAGCGTCGCCAGTGCGAAGACGGAGTAACAGGACGTACCTCCAAATGCAAACGCGAACTGGAAGAAGGACACTGCTGCCCGCCCGCTCGGGCCGAAGCAGTGGTACATAATCTCAATGTATGAGTTGCGTCCGCTCAGCTTGGCGTTGATGACAATGAGGCGGATAGTCCAGTCCGTCACGCCGCACAGCACCACCAGCAAGATAAGCCCCACAGTGAATCCTGCCTGGCGCACTGCGTATGGCAAGCCTACAGCAACAGGTCAGAGTGACTTCGGATCGACTGCAGAAGCGATTTACCAATGATCCCTGTTCACCATCAGGTAAGTACAGGTGCAGTAGCGACACCGTCAATTTACCTGCGCCTAGGATAGAGTTGGCCATGTTCGCTACAGAGTCCAGCATCCCTCCTCCCGCCAGCCGTTTCGTGGCGAGCGCCTCCAGGTCCAGCTGCGGCCCATCCTCCACCGCGACGCCATTCTGTTCTAGGCGGAGTGTCCCATCGACGCTGTTTCTCCGTGCGGATGCAGTGTCCAATAGACCGACGAGTAGCGGCACGGACTGTTCTCGGCTTCGACTGCCTGGGGAACGCGGGGAGCGTGATGTCCGAGTCGTCTCCAGCTGGGTGATTGCTTCGTCGTCCAAATCGTCTGCATCCAGTTCATATTCTGTGCAAGGGTTCGCATCGAGGACATGATGATATGGCTGAGCTGGAACTCACTCACCCGCTTCTCGGCTCTCGAACGTAGATCGCAGAGGAAGGCCAATCACTTGCACGTCCTCCCGGAAGCGAACGTGCCCTGGAGTGTCTACAGGGGAGTCAACCCGACTGAGTGCAGATGACTCGTGGACATCGTCGTCGTCCACGACAGAGAAGATGATGTCCTCGTTATTGCGGGCGGGAAGGTCCTCGTCCGAGTGCCCGAGCAATGGCTGAGTCGCAGTGCCGCCTTCTGGATCATGAGCATCTTGTCGTTTCCTGCCAAGCATTGGGAGCGGTCATATACGGGACCGCAAGTGTAGCGTCGAATAGACCTAGTCGGGTGCTGGATAGCCAAGCACCACAAAGCAATCACACCGCTACTCGGTGCGGTCTGAGGTGTTGACCTACAGTCAACTAGTAAGATATGTCGCAGTGTGGTCCCTCCGCAAGCGTAGAGTCAATTCTCTAGGTACAGAAGACGATGTCTATGTTGTAGTCAAGGAGCCAGCGAGGGGCGTGAATAGGACGTGGTTAACGAGAAGGGACGCGCACCGCACGCGTGCGACTTGCCCGCCGCGCAGACTATTCCTGCGAGCGCGCGCTGCGCCACGCTGCTGAAACTCAGTCGAACTACCTATCTCCTCCTCCTCAACTGATAGACTTGAGGTGCTCCTGCCATGTTGTGACATCCACTTGCGATGCACTTGCGATGCGCAGGCATATACGTGCGGCAGACTGTTGATCTGCCAGAATGGTGTTGTGCGCGTTCGAGGCCGGCCCTCTGGCTCGAATCGAGGAGCTCTCACGTCGTCAAGGGCGGTGTATGGCATCCGGAATGGGGAGCAAGAAACAGCGGACGCTTGAATGCCAAAGTCTCGTAGGTACGTACCGCGATCCCTATCGCCTTCAAGACGCGCATTATGGGGGACTGAAGTGCAATACAGGGCGATGCTTTTCATATCTGCGCGTCGTCTTTGGGTGTACCAATTTCTGCTGGTGGCAACACCCCTGTCCAACAACGTTCAGTCGAAGCCGCGAGGTTGCCCCGAAGCTCAATCCAAACCACTTCTCAGAGAGGCTTGAGCTTGACAAACAACAATCCTACCGCCCTATAAGTATGCATGGATCTCAACAAGTATGAACACTGACTAGTTCTCCGCATTGCATGCGTTGTGGAGGCTACTGGACACGACGGAAAATGAACCCGCATGGCATCCGAAGATGGGCAACCTCAGGCTATCCACAGGTATGCGAGCATACCGATGCGATCTGTCAGTATTGACACCCACTCATCATGGTTCTTAATGTTCTGTTTTGCTTCCTCGTACCTTACAAGGGCGGCGCAAGAGCATCCTGCCTCCGTTCACACACCACCCTTGTGTCGGCACTGCACGCGGACTCTGCCCTGTCCCGCCCCTCATTCCACCCCCTCTACTCGGACTTTACCCACAACTCACCGATGCACTCCTTCTATCTGCTCTTTATCGCTGTACTTCTATGTATTCTCGCCGATCGTGTCTCTGGAGCAGGGAACACTACATGTGCGGGCAGCATGCTTGACTGGTATACTGACGTCGTTGGAGAGACACCATGTACGCAATCTCTGATCTCCAGCTTCACCCATTAACAGAACATGTACAACAGGCATGACCTACCAGAGGCTGCGGCAGATCTGCAATAGCGAATGTTGGTTCCCCATTTGGTACGATAGACCTAGAGACAGCTTTGACCAGATTCACTTCTAGATGAGGTCCCATCCTTCCGCTCTTCCAGCCCCGGGGATAATTGCGACGACCAAGTGTGTGAGTCGTACTGATGCTTCCTCAGCTGCCACTCGACGATTAATCCTGTTGATCACTCAGCCTATTGCTGCTGCAATTCCATCGCATGGGCACTGAGCAATCCCTGCCAAAAGTAAACATTCTTGCTACTGCAAGTCGATTCTAGCATGCTCATGTCTTTGTGCCAGCTGTCAATGGGACGTCGACTCTGGTTCTCCCAACGGAATGGACGCTCGTACGATCGTTCAGGCTCGTGCAATCTACATCTGCTGACCTTTAGGATATGCTTAGCTGCCCAGGCGTACTACCTGTACCGCTTCTTCGGAGACACTACCAGTAGCCAGTACTGTGGAGATGGCACCAATCAAACGTGTGTAGTTCTCACATGGCTCATGGCGCTCTCGTTCTGACCTCTCGCACTAGTCTCCCGGCAAATATAGAGGAGGCGGTATGTAACCTGGGAATCAAGCTTGAGAACTTCCTGTACAATCTCTTCTGGAACACTGGTGCATGGTACGTTGCTTCTGCTAGTTTGGCTCGTTCAGGTGCTTACTGTATGGCCTTGATAACAGGTATTAGTAAGTACATGCCATAGACACCGCAGAACAAGCCATCTCACTTATATCGTGCCGGCGCAGTACATACACTCGAGAGTCCGCCGAAACAGATCACGCTGCCAACGGAAGCAACATCTATCATTGTTCCTCTAGCGTCTCATCATCATCGCAGACCAGTATTTCCTCAGCAACCACGAATTCCAACGCCGTTCCGGTGTCGTCTTCTAACAGGTATTCCGAAACCCCGTCCGGCACCATCTTTTCATCGACTATTGCTAGGACGCCGTCGTCGACGGCACCCCCTTCGTCCTTTGTAACCACCCTTGAGACCCATACAACGATCAACGGCACGGCGACCATCGTTCCTTACACCACGACTATCGTTTCCGCAACTCAAAGCGGATCTGCCCTCGGGGTGAGTTCGTCAAGCACCGGACGCAAGCCTAGCATCGCCGCTATCGTAGGTGGTGTCGTGGGCGGAGTCGTCGGTCTCCTCTTGCTCGTCGCCCTCGGCGCATACTGCGCGAGGAACCGGCGCAAAAGGGCAGGTACCACGCGCGTGCCCACCCAGGACCCCCGTGAAACTGCAGAGTCGTCGCTCGGACCTTGGAGCGCTACCATGGTAGAGAGCAGCCTCGCGTCTTCGCAGCTTGCTCACCGAGGTGAGTTTCTTGCTGTCATTCACGCGCTCAGTTCCAACTGTTCGTTGTGCGCCACTAGGTAGTAGTTCGGCGGGGAGCGCGCCTAACTCCACCGGGAAACGGGCCCTCATGGAGCATAACATTCCTGGGTACTACACTGGACCGGAACTGGTTACCGCGCGCGGCGTCGTGCCAATGTCTGGCCAGGCCCTCCATCCGATGCGCCTGTGCGCCGAGAACTCGAGCAACTATGGCTCCGCAGCTCGTGCGCCGCTCTCCGTGGCACAGGACGGCTTAAGTGTCGTCGGGCGCGAGGAAGATGCCGGGCGACTCGTTAGTGCGGGGATGTGGTTACCACCCGCGTACAGGAGCGAGTGGGACGACGATGAGTAGGAGTAATGTCGCTGATAATGTGCTTACTTCGAATTTCACTTTGCGCATCTGCGGCCCTTACGGGGAATTGCGAGAATCACAGCGACATCTGTCAGTGTCAGCCATGCCTGATATCTGAATATAAACGTCGAACGATCTGTTTGTCTGGATAGCCAGCGGCAGACGCTGTCACGGAATGCCAACGGGGTTTGTTGATTTCCGCATAGAACCCAGAAATACGGACCTCAACACCCACGTGTCGTTTGACACGGTTGCAGGATCTGCAGTCACGACTCAAACATTGGCGAGGTGTGGAATCACAGTCTGTTTTGTGTAACCTTCTCCCGATAAATAAGCAGCAGTCGAATTGTTCGTGTACATCGTGACCGGCCACAGGGTATAGGAAGTAGAACAAGGGGATTGTGACGGTGCCATGGCTGGTGCTCGGATCTGATAGAGAAAGGACGGTGGAAGTATATGTATTCCCCCTATAGATAATCAAATGTGGGACAGAACGTTAAGGTCAGACTGTCTCATCTTTGCCATCAGAAACTGACTGATAGACAGATATTGTACCGATCAACCAGAGAAGACAGTTTGATACTCTGGAGGCAACTGTGAATCATAAAATAGCGCCACGCCTGCGTCACGCTCGCGAAGCTGTGAGCCAGGCATCCCCGGCGCCGAGGGAGCCAGAGGCATCGGAGGACCATCCTCCTCTTCTCCATATCCAGAGTCGGCGAGGGCGGAGGATACGGGTGGATGCAGGATCTCTTCCCCGTAGGCACGAGGTGACCGTAACAGTCTCCCCTCTGCAGCAACGTTAAACGACAGGTAGGCGTCAAGGGATAGTACACTTACTGGACATAGTATCTTGCAATGACGAAACAGCTTCGTATTGGCCCAAGAAAGGAATGACACCACTTGCAGGCCTTCTCTCCACCGTATTCTGTGGCGGCTCCTGGATGTCGCCTATCGGAACCTCACTTGCAGTAGTCCCACGTAACCGTCGCAGGCGTCGTCGGTAACGGAGCATCGCTATGATCCCCCCAAGTACCACAAGTCCCAATGCGCCACCGAGAGCTCCGCCAACAGCGGCTGTGCTGCTCACCTTCCGTCCCGCAGACGCCTCAGAGGTCCCCGCCGGAGGCGGAATGGTCTGAGGGTCGTCAGACGACGTGGCGGGAGCAGAAGTAGGCGGCACACTCTGCGTGTTGGGGACAGTAGTAGGCGGCGCACTTTGCGTAGTGCTTGGGCAGTAAGTGAGCGACTCGGTCGGAGAGGCCAGAATCGCTTGTGCACTTTGCTCAAAGACCGGGCTGTAATACAGGTGTGAAGGCAACGTTATATATTTAGCTCTATACTCACAAGTTCCTACAAGGGTCCTCAAAATTAAGTTTGTCATGCTTTCCTGAGAGGTATGAAGGTCAAGTACGTACCATGAGCCATCCGGCCAGAATATGCTGTATAGAAAATCTTCAAGTTGAATGTGGTTTTGACAAACCGCTAGCTGGACACTGTCCGGTAACCTGAGGCGAAAAGTCTATGTGCAAGCGCCTCCACAAAACGCAACGAGGGCTCACGTCTGATTCCATCCATCCCCACAGTAACTACCCTGATTCGGTGTACCGGAGCTCCATCTGTATTTGTAGAAGTCGCCGGGGACTGCACACACCAACATCAATGCTATCCTCATGGTAATGAGATAATCAGCGTACTTCCAGAATGCCCAGTATCTATTGTACCATCCACGTCCCATTGACAGCTTTACCCGGGATGACGTTATTGGCCGTTGCAGTAGGAGAGGTTTGGACGTACTTGATGCACAGGAAGCGTAACGACCACGAAATCGAGTTACAGCAGCAGGTACCTTTGAAACGGTCCGTATTGCTCAGCCTAACGATTAGTATTTGGGTTATCGGACTTACTTAACGGGTCGTCGCACTGGTCGGTGGGTGCATCTATCGGCCATGACGGTGTTTGATCTGCAAGTCGATGGAAGTCAGCTAGGCAGGTGCTATGTCACTGAACACTCACAATTGCTGTTGCATATTTGCCTCAATTTCTGGTATGTCATGCCTAGCCTCCGAGTGCAGAACTGAGCCACTTCCGATGACCAACAAGGGGAGGCGTACATGGAGTCTCTCCCACCGCATCGATGTACCAGTCGAGGGTTGTGCTGTTCCCATAGCAAGACGACAACGGAGAAGCAGATATCGGGAGCAAGCGCAGGAGGAGAAGGAAGGAGGCCGCAAGCCGAGAGTATCGGGACATCTTGTGCTTGACTATCACTAGTAGGAAGGGAAGCCGGACAAAAAGACTGGGGATAGGATAACGACAGAGATACAAGGTCTCCGTTGGCCGTTCGCTCGAGCTGGCAACGCAAGAGTGCAGAAGGGTTGGGCCGAACTCTCTACAATCGGCATTCGTATGTGCGTATTATATCGAACGCATGAGATCATTGACAGTTCGACATGAGAGATGCGACCCTAGTAAACTCAGTGTCACACTAACGTGCGGGGTCTGTCTAGGAGCCTATTACCCGTAGTAATGGTATTGAAAGCGTGGACGCCAATATATTTTGCGGGAGTCCGATGAGCATGGACCGCCTACAACTGCACTTGATCATGTTGCCGGGGATCGCCTTCCACGGTGCCCGCAAAGCGCAGAGCTAGACAGATGTAATCAGTCGGAAGGCCTCATTATCATCGCATGGCTACCACGAAGTACCTATCCCTATGCCCGGGCTTCGTTCTCAGTATCAATGGATCGGTCGGTCTGCCACGTACCAGCAACATATGGCAGTAAGCAATCTACTTCGGCGGTCTGGACGCTCGGCGTGCAACAGCGAGAAAGAGGAACTGACTGACTGGTGTCCAACGCTGTGCATCAGCCTTCCGGGTCTCACGTTCGTTCTGCCGAACGTCAACGAAGCGGTTCTTGTGCTGCAACTGCCACGCGCTTGAATGAAGTCGCCGCGCCTAATGCTAGAGCTTTGATATTAACTACACGGGCTTGCGCATGTTGGGGGAACCTGAAACGTAGCAAGTCAGCTTCAGGATATGAAGCCACTAGCAGCACCCGCGAAACGTCGAGGCCCGGTGGTCGCGTTTATAACGTCCGTCATGGAGAACCTTTAACATGAGTAGCCAGTCCATGCACGCCTCGCACCGTCATCAGCAACTAGGGCAGATAGTCATCCTGATCTCTGGACATGCCTCGTGTAGATCTGGCTTGACTCGCCTCACTGTTAGCCGCCCACCCCTGCGGTGCTTCGCCTCACTCTGGCGCGGTGGCTATGGGGTGCAGTGTTGTAAGTCTGAGCGAGCGTTGTCACGATCACCGAAATCACACGGGATCGATGGCTAAGTTGACCTACCTCAGGCTCCTCCCAGCGGCCCTGCTCCTCCTCCTCTATCGGACTCCGGCGGGATGGCGACAGTGTACCTCATCTGGATCAATGAGACTCGCACAAGTGCTCAGCGAATCAAGCCTTGCGACCTAGAATGACGGGTATTTATACGCACTGAAAGGGAAACCAAAATTCGGCGTGATATTCGAGAAGTCTCGCTTCGCATGATCATGATGCCTCGTAGAGGCAGTTGGCAATGCTTTGTCCCAGACAGTGCTCGATGTTTATCCATCAGTATGAAAGTGGTATAATGCGGCGATGCACTGTTGAATGAGACGTGATTCCTCCGAGTCAGAACTTGTGGCATGACTCGGAACGAATACACGGTACGCGTGGTCGAAGGCGATGAGGGTTTAAGTAGCTCACTGAACGGGAAACTGTTGCTCCACTCTTCCCAATGGCGCGCCATCAATCGAAGTGAGCTACTAGACTCGGGCACCTCACCATACAATAAATCAGTGATAAATTTCTGGATACGCATAGGCGACCACTGGCATACCTAGTAATGCTGTCACCATCTGCGATTCATCGATGCGGGAGGGGCGATATATATGACGGCGGGTCTCAGCGAGGGCGGTACTAGATCAGCCTTGGATGCGCAGGTCGAACTTGAATTTCTGGTATCTGCAGGCCTTACAGGTAGTTGTGGGAATCACAGCGACATCTGTCAGCGTCATGTATGCCTAAGATTTGAATCTAGGCATTGAACGATCTGAACCTCTGAGTAGGCAGCAGCCGACAATATTGTCGCTGAATGCCAGCGGGGTCTGTAGACTTCCGTACAGGACCTAGAAAAGAAACCGCAACTGGAGACTCGATGTCCTGCAGCTGTGTCAAAACGACACTGGCATGACGAAACGTGGGCGCTGAGGTCGGCGTTCAAGTTCCCATCACGGCAAACGTTGACGGAATAACAGTCGTTTTGGGCATCTCCCGGTGAATAACCACTGGTCCAAGTGTCCTGTACATCGAGACCGGCCATAGCAGGTAACATACAGTAGATCAACGGGAAGTGACGGTGCCGTGGCTGGCACTCGGATCTCATAACGAGTGGAGGGAGAAGTGGAGTTCCGCATATGATTAGCAATCCAGGGACAGAACGTTGATATCAGACGGGTACTTCGGGATCAGAGACCTACTGATAGATATCGCAGCGATCAGCCAGAGTAGACAGTTCGATACTCTGGAGGCAAGCTTGAGTGCCGGTGTGAATCAGCATACAGTGTCACGCCTGCGTCATGCTCGTGAAGCTGTGAGCCCGGGCCGAACGCCGAGGGAGCCAGGGGCACCGGACTATCCTCCCCTCGTTCGAATTCCGATACACTGGCAGTTGGGACGGTGTAAGATCCGGGTGGGTGCAGTACCTCTTCATCGTATGTACGAGGTATCGGTGTCCCCTCTGAAGCAACGATCAATGACAGACAGGCGCCAAAGGATAGTACACTTACTAGGCACATTTCCCGATGACGAAACCGCTCGGTATTGGCCAGAAAAGGGGGTGACGATATTTTCGTACATACTTCCTACCCTAATCTGTGATAGGTCATGGCTGTCGTTCATCGGCGCCGCACGCAGGCGTTTTCGGTAACGGAGGATCATTACGATCGCTCCAAGTACCACCAGCCCCAACGCGCCACCGAGAGACCCGCCAATAGCGGCTGCAACGTCCACCTTCCCTCCCACGGGTGCCTCAGGGGTCTGAGAGCCACCGGATGTGGTGGGGGCAGAAGTAGACGTCGTAGTTTGCATGGTGGGGACAGACGTAGACGTTGCACTTTGCGTGGTGGAGACAGACGTAGACGTTGCACTTTGCGTGGTGGAGACAGACGTAGACGTTGCACTTTGCGTGGTGTTCTGGCAGGGACTGATCGGCTTGGTCTGAGACGCCAAAATCACTTGTGCACTTTGCTCAAAGTCCGGGCTGTAACAGAGGTATAAGGGCGACGTTATGACTTCAATGCGTATACTCACAAGTCCCTACAAAGGTCATCAGCATCAGCTTTGTCCGGAGAGGTATGATAATTTAGTACCATGAGCCATCCGCCCAGAATATGCTGTATAGGAAGTCTTCAAGTTGGACGCCGTTTTGACAAACCGCTAGCTGGATACTCTCCGGTAATCTGAGGCGAGGCATTAGATGTGCAAGCGCTTCCGAAGATGTAACGAGGGCTCACGTCTGATTCCATCCATCTCCGCAGTAAATACCCTGATTCGGTGTACCGGAGC